>CM077185.1:701850-724350 GCA_039654105.1 Coreius guichenoti
GATTGTCATTCTACAGCAGTGTGTGAATGCAGGACTGAGATCTGAATGCAGTTTTTAGTTCTCTGTGTGTTAATCTCGTATCCCTGCAGTGTTTAGTGTGCTCATCTGGATGTGAGTCCTTTTACCACACTTGTACTATAGTTAACTGCAGTTTAAGGGTGCTGGTCCAGTGACTCTGCTGTACTGTATTATTCAGTGTGAAACCACAGGCGTTATGAACAAACAAAACAAACAAACATGTTTCTGTGTATCAGCAACTTGAATTCTGGGTAGTGAATGTGTGAAAGCCATCAGTAACATGTATTTGTCACCATTAGAGAATGATGTCAAGTTCTGGGTGTGAAAAAATGTAGAAAAATAATTTAGAAATTAATTTTTTCATTTCACAAAATTCTCAGAGACACCATCATCACCACCATCATCATCACCACCATCATCATCACCACCATCATCACCACCACCATCATCATCACCATCATCATCACCACCACCATCATCACCACCATCATCACCACCATCATCACCACCACCATCACCACCATCATCATCACCACCATCATCACCACCACCATCATCATCACCACCATCATCACCACCACCATCACCACCATCATCACCACCATCATCATCACCACCATCATCACCACCATCATCACCACCATCATCATCACCGCCATCATCATCACCGCCATCATCACCACCACCATCATCACCATCATCATCACCACCATCATCACCACCATCATCATCATCACCACCATCATCACCACCACCATCACCACCATCATCATCACCACCATCATCACCACCACCATCACCACCATCATCATCACCACCATCATCACCACCATCATCATCACCACCATCACCACCACCATCACCACCACCATCACCACCATCATCATCACCACCATCATCACCACCATCATCATCACCGCCATCATCACCACCGCCATCATCATCACCGCCATCATCACCACCATCACCACCACCATCATCACCACCATCATCATCACCACCATCATCATCACCACCACCACCACCATCATCATCATCACCACCATCATCATCACCACCACCATCATCATCACCATCATCATCACCACCATCATCACCACCACCATCACCACCATCATCATCACCACCATCATCACCACCATCATCATCACCACCACCATCATCATCACCACCATCGTCACCACCATCATCATCACCATCACCACCATCATCATCACCACCATTATCACCACCATCACCACCATCACCATCACCACCATCAGCTTCTTCTACTTCACCGTTGACAGGCGTTTCCAGAACTTCTACATCACCGGCGTCTCTGAACACATCAGGTGATCTTGAGCTGAAATACAAACATGTGATCAGTGGGTGGAGCTTGAGAGGAGGCCTGACGCCCCAGCAGCTGAAATATACTACTAAACATAAAAATACATGATATTTTCAACTGTAAAATAATTAATAATATTATATTCTTAAATAGTTAATATGTAAAAAATGAATAGCAATAATAACCCAATCATTCTCGATTGCATACTGAGTTGAATCTGCATTTTGGTGGTTCGTTATGGAATGCCAAAACTGCAGAAATAATAAATAAATACATAAATAAATATAAAAAAGTTATAAATACACAAAGAAATCTAAAAAAAAATCCACCGCATTTATTTATTTTTACTTTTATTGTAATGTCTAGTGTTTTGGTTTTGTTTCATGTCTGTTCCTGGTTCTTGATTTTTCCCTCTTGCCATCACGTGATCATGTCTTGTGCTTCCCAAGTCTCATGTGTTATGCTGTCATTGGTTAATTGTCTTGATTATGTTCACAGGTGTGTCTTGTCTAGTCATTATGTAACCCCATCATCTCACAAGAGATGATGAGAACTCAAAAGTAGCAAAGTTTATAATCAACAATCAAAAGCAGCACAACAAGTAATCAGAAATGGCAAAGAGACAAAACAAAGACAAACTTGTAACCGTTACAGACAACAGGGTTCCCAATCATATCCACCAATCCTTTCAATAAAGTAAACGCAATCATGCATCATCTGTATTCTTGTAAATATATCTGCTTAATTCTCTGAAGCACCAGTCAACACAATTCCCATAAAAACACTTCACAGTTCAGTTCTATGCTGCTCGTTAATCAACTGGTCTTTTCATCTGCCATTACACGAGCATGAGAAGCTGTGGGGTGTTTTTTACAAGATTAACACATAGTACCACAAAGTGGAAGCCCTTTTATAGTGTGTTGACCATAGACTGTAAAAAAAGATGGATGATGCGCCTTCACTCTCTTCCGTTGCCGTAAGTGAAGCCGTCAGTGTTCAAATATGGCGCTGACATCTTGTGTCTCGAGTCTGCGCAGTCGTGAGCGCGAAGTGGAGCCGTGATATCAAGGTCCCGCCTAATCAACAACTTATTGTGAAATAAACAGTTATGGACATGTAGAGATTAAAGTTAAAACTCCAATCTCATCCCGAAGTTCCCGAAAAATGTCCGTTGTTGCATCAGTGACTACTTCACTCAGAGAAGCCGTCAATCTCAGCTGTCAATCATGACGTCACACCCCCCGTTTTTACAGCATCAAATAACTAACTAAAACCAAACTTATTTAAAGAACGAACACTTTAACTAACATCAGCGTGATAAAAACAGCCTAAAATGACAGAAACCATCTTTGGAACAAATGTATTTGAAGTGTAATTTGATTGTTTAGTTTGTCTATGTCCCATTACATTTCATGGAGGGGTGGGGGTTATGAGCTATACTGCATCCAGGGGGCGATCGGGACGTGTCGGCTTCACTTTTCAGGACTCGTGTGGCACACTTGGTGTTGACTCATGGGATTTGTAGTCCTACACCTACCCCATTACAATTAGTAGTGTGTATTTAAGCCCTCTTGTTTGCCATGTGTCTTTGTCTAGTATTGTTTTGTGTAACCTCTGTTGGTGAGTTGTTTCCATGTTTATGTTAATGATCAAGTCAAGTCTTTGTTTTGCTCACTTTGTATTTGTATAAACTGCACATGGGTTCTCAAATCAACTTGCCTGCAGTGGAACTTAACACATTTATTTATATATGTATTTATGTTATTTTCACATTTATTCATTTCTACATTTCTAAATAATATGTAAAATAAATGTATAAATAAATGAAAAAATAAATGTAGAAAAAAATACAATTATACATAAATAAGGAAATAAACATTTTTACATTTCTTTGTATATTAATTTATGCATTTTGTTGTTGGTTTTTTTTACATTTCTTTCTTTCTGTATTTATTTATTTATTTATTTATTATTTCGTCAGCTTTGGTATTCCATAGTGGAATGCCTTTTTTATTATTGTCATTACAGCTGTGCTGTTTGGAAACGTCAGAAGTTGAAGCTTTATTTCTTGTTAATTTAGTCACTATATCAAATAAATACCTAGGGTTGTGTTTGTTTTCTTCTAAGAGAGTCGAAAAATAAGCAGATCTAGCAACTTAAAGCCTTTCTGTGCGCAATTGTTCTCTCTTTCCACGAAATGCGAAAAACCTCTAGTTTTATTTTCTTCCAGCTGCGCTCAATTTTTCTGGCTAGTATCATGTCTGGTCAGTCCTCCTCCAAACGTCCAGCTACGCCCATGATCTGATCTGATATCTAGCTCACAGTGATCAGACTCTCTGATTATTTCTCCTGTGTTTTCAGACTCTTCTCTGATCGTCCCTCTGGTTCTGCTTCTGGTTCTGATCATCGCTGGACTCTCATTACTGTTTCTCTATAAGAAGCGTCAGTCTCCAGGTAAAACTCATTCTTAACTCCTTCAGATGCAGAAACTCTCCATTTATACCGAGTTTAAAACATAGAGATTTCTTGATCTGTTTTCCCACTTTCTGTCGCCACCTATAGGCTGCAACGAGACAAAATACAGACACTTGATGATGTGTGAAAACATTTACACAAGACATCAGTGTTGAATTGTGATATACAGTAATGTCATTAATTTAGGATGCTTGTTTTTGACAGGCGCTGATTCGTCATCTCAGACTGGACCAGGCAAACATGAAGTGGTGAGTCCAGTCGCTGTATAATGCTGAGCGCACAAATCACAGTGTATAATATCTATCCAACAGTTTATTGATCATTTGTTGTAAATATTATTTACAACAAATGAGTTATTGTGCGTGTGATGCCAGTTCATAATCCTTGTGTTGTGTGATCTAACAGACATCGACATCGTTTAGAAACAGCAATAAACCCCAGCAAGATAAAGTCAAGTCCTCCTGCTGCTTCTCAAGAACATCCAAGCGTCTCTCAGCGGCATTAATGCGTCCCTCGATGGCATTCAAACGTCGCTCGATGGTGTCCTGTATCAGAGCGATTATGAGATTCCCGTCTCCTGATGTGAAGGAAGCTCCTCAGGGTCAGAATCTCCCACAGACTCCACGTGCTGGACGCAACGCCCCGCTGTGTTTCTAGAGGAACCGGGGGAAATGCACAGGCGTCCCATGATCCTCTCCGGCCAGTAGCCCGGCTCTGAACATCATTTATATTGGGCACCACACCATCATCCACCACCAGCTCTGAGAAGACGAAGAGAGTTAGGGAGGATGTGTGGATTCAGAAAGTGATAAGATAATGTTTTAACATATTTATTTATGAGGGCTTTGATAAAACACATATATTGTACTATTTAAGGCTTCTATAGCAAATGAGAGACTACATTAAATATAATCTTGTGTTCCAATTTGCTCAAATAGCAAAAGACAAACTCCACAATAGTGTTTACACAACTTTCAAAAACAGTAAAAAATAGAGACAGAGACAGACAGAGAGAGAGACAGACAGAGAGAGAGAGAGAGAGAGAGAGAGAGACAGAGAGAGACAGAGAGAGAGACAGACAGAGAGAGAGAGAGAGACAGAGAGAGAGATTGATAACGGCAGTCAGAAGAGAGAAAGACGGCGGTCACTGTATTAGAAACATCAGCAGAAGTAACTAGTTTTTTTTGTAATTTGACGCAAATGTAATATAATACTAAGTATAGTGTTATAAATGTACATACATGTTTTAAAAAAATGAAAATATAAAAAACTTTGCAGGATTTATGATGCTGATGACCGTTAAAACGCGTCATCACAGTCTGTGGTGAAAAACGACCGTTAGTGGAGAAACGCTGCGCTGCAGGTAGGAATAATACACACTCTCTCTCTCTCACACACACACACACACACACTCTCACTCACTAGGGTTGCCACCAGTCCCGTGAAACACGGAATCGTCCCGTATTTACAGGCAAAATGACACGTCCCGTATCAAATCAATACGGGACACGATTTGTCCCGTATTTTACATAGGTCCACACATAGTTCAATAAACACACAAGGATTTTGCAGTGTGGAGAATACTAATAGCAAATATAAAGAAATCAATTTCACAATAAGTAGTACAGAAGCTCATTTGCACGTGATTGCGTCTTAGCTGCTTGGTTGCCATAGCGACGGAGAACATGCGCTGTAAACTTGCGCGGTTTTTTAAAAACATGTCGAGCTCGCGTCCACCGTTTAAACGCAAGAGGATCTCCAGATATAGAGCTCAATAGAACAAAGGTATCGATGGGTCTCATGTTGAGTAACTCATGATGAACCTCAGGCGGACTGCACACTTTACAGAGAAGCATTTCAGTTGCTCAGACTGTCTGACTTAAAGCAGCATGCGGTGACAGACACATCCGGGCTTCTAAAGGTTTTTTATTTATTTTTTATGGATAATATATTAATATAATATTCCATACATTATCAGAGCTTTGCAGACAGAATTATTATATTTTTTAGACATTAGACAGGTTAATTAATAGATTATAGACTAATTAATGTTATTTTATTATTTAGCTAGGCTATATTAATCATACATAATAAATAATCCTGTCATATAAAGTTTGACATTTAAAAAATTGGACAAATACATAATAATATAGTCATAATTTAAGTAAATTAATAAAAAATTAAACATTTTTGAATTTAAGAATTGTCAAAAAAAGTGATTGCTGGTTCAGAATGACTACTTAAAGGGACAGTTCACCCAAAAATGAAAATTCTGTCGTCATTTACTCTCCCTCATGATGTTCCAAACCTGTATGAGTTTCTTTGTTCTGCTGAACACACAGGAAGATTCATTCCTACTATGGAAGTTAATGGTGCCCCCAAAGCAGCCTGGGTACAAACTTTCTTCAAAATATCTTCTTTTGTGTTCAGCAGAACAAAGAAACTCACACAGGTTTGGAACATCATGAGGGAGAGTAAATGATGACAGGATTTTCAATTTTGGGTGAACTATGCGGGGGATAGGGGTTGTCTGGGTGTCGTGAATGGGTGTCCCTTATTTTGCCACACTGAAGGTGTCAACCCTAACACACACACACAGACACTCACTCGTACTGTACTACTTTATCTGTAACATTATCTGATTTAGAACGAGCAGATCAAGCCAACATTGATGTTTCTTCACAAACTTTTAGCATCAAGGTAACCACACACACACACACACACACACACACACACACACACACCAGCTGATGAACGTCTCGGCCGTTTCCGGTGTCTGCGGTCAGAACTCCGCGTCTCTCACAGGTCCATCGACCGGAGCGCGCACGCGTGACCGGAGCCGCGAGTGTTTTCGGCTTTGCTGCGGCGGCACTGCCGCTGGGATTCTCCGTGTGATTCTCGCGTCCAGACCCGCCGATCCTGTTTACCAGGTTTGATAATGCTTCTGGAAATACACGTGAGAAAGTTTAAAACAAATCCACCAAACCATGTAAATATAAATAATGCTGAAGTACAAACACTCACTGAGCGGCGGGATGTGCGCGCTCTCGCGGTGACGCGCCTTCTG
This sequence comes from Coreius guichenoti, assembly GCA_039654105.1. Lineage (NCBI taxonomy): Eukaryota > Metazoa > Chordata > Actinopteri > Cypriniformes > Gobionidae > Coreius > Coreius guichenoti. The sequence continues at coordinate 708,738 of CM077185.1, forward strand.
AGGTCGAACTATTCTCCGGATTCAGACGAGCTGGAAAACAAGAAGATCATTCTACACATTCACAACACGCTATAAGTAGACATGAAACGTATATATTTAGGTATACACACCACTAGCTTCGTTCAGGAATTGAAGTTTCTCGATGTCGGAAAGTTTCGCATAACTTGCAGCACCTGGAGCAAGAAAACCAGTTAAACATCAGAGCTTATTATAAATACATGTTCTTAATAATAATAACACTAGATAATAAAACACACTTACTGTTTAGATAGACAGCCACCTTCTCTTGAAGCACGCTTATGTTTCAAATGACAAAACTTGCTGGGATGAAAGTAGTTGAGAAGGAAGATTGGCTTACACCACACAGACACAAACGGTTTGATACTGACCGTGTGACTGACCCGTTTATAAACATGTTCACATTGGGGGTCAAACTGTGAAAAGTGGGCATGACCACAACATCATTAACATAAACACACAAACCCTGAACATCAGACGAATGAGCAATACATCCCGGGAAGGCCATGTCCAAACGTGTTCCTTTAAACATGTCTGGATTACCCCATGTGTCCCCACATGTCACCGCATGACCCCGCATGACCCCACTTACCTGTCACACGTTAATCTTCAGACTGACAGAAAGTCTGGATTCTGAACAGTTATAGGGTTCAATGGGGCTAAATGCACACCCGGGGTGAAAGGCACAAAGTTGATTCTGTGCTAATTTGATCTAATATTTGATGTTTTTTAAAATGCTGTAGATTTAAGAAACAAATAATAATTGATAAAAATTAATGTCTATATTTTGAGACAAAGTCTTAATGATTTTCAGTTTTGTTCAAGGTACTTAAAGCAACAGTTTTTCAATAACGGAAGAATATGTAAAAGTATGGTATTTGGGGCGAAAGACATAAAGGGCCCTATTTTAACGATCTGAGCTCATGGCGCAGGTGCTCTGAGGGCGTGTCCAAATCCACTTTTGCTAGTTTAACGAAGGGAAAAACGGTCGGCGCGCCCGGCGCATGGTCCAGAAGGGTTGTGCCTCGTCTCTTAATGAGTCATGGGTGTGTTTTGGGCGTAACGTGCAATAAACCAATCAGAGTCTCATCTCCCTTTCCCTTTAAAAGCCAGTTGCGCTCACACAAGCGGATTCACTATTTACATGGAGCGGAAAGACTGAACGCTTCTCCAGAGAGGAATCCTTTTATTTTTAATATTTGGCATGTGTGTGTGCTGCTGCGCGTCCCTGTGTGTGTAATAATCAGAGTGTACGCGCGTTGTGCACCGCCTATAGGCTCATATTACTAACACACCCTTTAAATAACACACAAAAAATACTGCGCTATTGACTTTAGAGCAGGTGTGTGTTGGTCAATGGCGCAGTCGTTTTCAGTTCCTCACAATAGCAACGCTCCAACAATGCTCCTGAACACACCTGGTTTAGACCAGACGCCCATGGGTGAACAGATGCGCCAGTGCATTTGATATTTAAACAACGTGGAGCTGGACGTGAACATGAGAACTGCGTCGGGCTGAAACTAGCAGAACACACTTGCGTTGTGCCTGGTGTATGATAGGGCCCTAAGAGTGCAATGACGCTGATTATTTTTACTATTGCGAAGAGTGACGATTGAAGAGCGCTTCTCTTGCACGGACACTGCTGTAAAAAGGGAACTTCTGGGCACTTCTCAGAAAGTTAATTCATAGTCGAGTGGTAGAGCGTTGGTCAACAATCCCAATGACACAGGTTCAAATCCTGAACAAACACAGGCTACTTTAAATAAAATGTATTTATTAATGCAGAGAGATTTGTACGTGTCTCCTGCAGCTCTAAAACACATTGATTAGTTACAGCATCATTCTTTTGCTTACATTAATACAATTACCCTGATTATTGGTTTATTTGCTCCACCTGTTCTCCCTCATTACCCAAAAATAATCCGGAATACAGCCAAGCACATCTGAAGAGCATGAAGGAGGCTCAGACATGTAAGAGTGTCATTACAGAGGCGTTTATCTCTTTCTCATAGCGGTCAAGTTGAAATATCCAAATACTAGTCAGTCAGGAGGATCATGTGTACAAAGGACAGAAACAAATGCTGATTGAGGAGTTTATTGAGTGTGTACATCATTCATCAACAGCTCTGGTTAAATCCACTTTGGTCATGTGTGTGTCTGCGCTCGTCCCTCCTCTCAGTCCAGACAGATACACCTGAGGTTTGGGTACATTACTCTCTCCGTCTCGCTTCGTCTGGCTGCTGGCGTCTCTCGGGAGGAACGTCTGTGTGCTGTTGTGCCGTCTCATGTGACTCAAATCGGTCTGCATTGAGCGCGTCACTTTGTTTCGTAGATTTGCCTAGGACAGAGAGACAGATTCTGGTTAAATTCCCTCATTTCTCTGTCTGTCTGGACTGAGGTCATGTGGTTGGGTTAGGTTGGGTTCTCACTAGTTTGATTGCTTTCCTCCTGAGCGCCCACTCGTTCCACTCATAAGACTTCACGATGTTGGTCTCCAGAGGGTGTATCTCCGTTTGTATGCTGGCGTCACTTTTAGAGATGACTTTCACCAGCAGTTTCTGTCCTGACTGCATCTGAGACACAAGCAGAACACATGCTAGTTTTTACTTCTTTTCTGGATTTTTACAAAAATGTCCTTTACTCTTTCCCTCAATTGATTTTCCATCATTTATGAAACAACACTTCCCAGCCAGCCAATGACGAGTTTTTCCAGGAGTCGGTGTTTATACGGTAAGGGCCACTATTACAGCATCTCAGGATCCAAAAACAAGCAAAGAAGAAGATAAACCACACAGGTCGCGCAGGTCGCACATGCACACTGAATTTGTTTTGCACTAATCAGCTATTCCACAAGGTGGCAGCACTGGCCCGGGCCGTTGTTTCACAGTAGAGAGATGAACAAAACAAAAAAAACGGAGACTGCATCAACAACAGACGCCCGCATTGACAAGTGCTTGTGTGAGAGGGTTAAGAGATACTCGCAACTTTACTGTATAAAACAATACAAAGACATTTTTATCGGTCATAACTTCTGGAGAAAAATAGCGCAGACACTGGATAAAGATGAAGCTTTGCATGTGTTGTCCGCCTGTGTTCACGCACACTTAAAAATAAAACGCTGCCAGGGGAAAGAGTTAAAAAGTCAAACTCTATTTCTTTGACTAAGTAGAGTAAAGCCCTGTTCACATCAAGGACGATAACTATAAAGATAATGATAAAGATATAAACGAATAGCAGAGTTCACACCACAGATATAACAATAACGATATAGAGGAACGATATCGTTGGGATCACTTTCAGAACGCCAATCAGAATCCATTCGAGTTTAAGGGCTCGTGCATTTAAAATGGCAGACGACATTGTGGATAAGTTCATCGCAGAGGTCCTGAAAAATCCACCAGTTTGACAAGTCAACTTAAAGTTAAGGATATATGGAAAACAGTCGGTCATAGAAGTGTTAACGGAGATGAGATGCCAGGCTAGCAAACAGTGTAACAAAAAATAACCTTAGCTATCCAGCGCTAGTTTCGACAACATTGTCTTACTTCCTTTGAAGTTGCAGTGAAAAAGACTAACTGGATGACTAGATTTACTAACTGCTTGCGTCAGTGCAAACCCTCTTTTGGCGTTAAAAAATGACAGTCAGGATCTACTGAAGACACGCGGTGAAACATTAGCGCTGAAAAGGCGTGGACAGGGTTATTTTTGCGGCTGATCTTATTGCATACGCATTTGTAGGAGTTTCCCTCTTCAGACGAGAGAGTGTTTAAATGAATCATGAGGTGATTTACTAAGGTTTGCGCTCGTCAATTTACTGGTGTTTGCGCCATTATATACTGACCAAAAACGCACGTCTTAAACCAGACACTAACTGGTAGATTGTGTTGGTCATGATGGAAATGATCCGGCTGTGCCTGTGTTCTTTAATTTGCGCGTAGTCAGTAGATCACGCGCTGAACTTTACACTCCCACCGGCGCGTTTCTGGAATATAAACTCTCGCTAATTTGCCCTGTTTAGTAAATCTGGCCCTAGGTGTTGTTTTTATTCCACTATATTGACTCCGTCAGCTAAATTCACCATTAGATTAGATGGATTACACCCGAAACATAGCATGCTGTGGACATCTGATGGTTAAAGCCGTGTGAATGCAACAAGAACAGCAAAAACATGTTCAGCACGTGAGCTTAGAATAAACAAACCGTTATCATTCGTTGGTGTGGACGCAAAATAGTTATCTTTATAGTTATCGTTCTCGGTGTGAACGGGCCTTTACGGTTCATTCTGGCTGCATGTGAACCTGTGTCAAATGTCGTCTAGGTTGTATTTTCTTTTATCTTGTGTAGTTTTGTGGATGGTTTTTGAGGATAAAGCCCAGGACACACCGGTTGGTCATCGGGCTGCTTTTCAGCGTCAGTCGGCTTTTTCCAGTGTGTTCCGCACCGTTGGCTCTAGTCAGACACCGACTGGGTTTTTTGGGCCAATTTCTGTCGATGAGAGAGAGAACTCTGATTGGCTGTTCAGCTTAGCAAGCCAGTCAGAGAACGAGAATAAAAGCGAAAGTGATGAAAACGAGCGAAGACGGCACAGACAGAAGGCTGTTCTAATTTTACATAATTTTACCTGAGCATTCGAATGCACAAATATTTTTATAACAACATGAGCCGTCTGGAATGAAGAAAGTGATCAGCGTGATTGATATTCAAAATTGAAGCAAGCGCTGCTTTGTTTACGGTTCGTATATCTTCCGTCCTAGTTTCGGTTTCCCTTTTTGAATGACAAAAATAAGCCGTGTTTCCACCGCAAGAACTAGGGACTTTGGGATGGTACTCGGTGTGTTTCGACCGCAGGGATCGGGGTCTAAATGAAGTTCCAGGGAAAAATTTCCCCCTCAGAAAGTCCCTGCTCGCGAGGTAGTACTTTTTCAAAGTTCAGGAACTTTCGGGGGTGGGACTTGGGCGCTGAACATGCTGATTGGTTGAGTTCACGCAGCATTTTATTTCAACCACCATTTTTAAAAGTCTGCGGTGCGTGCAGTAAGAGTTGTTTTCTATTCGAATCAACAATGGGGTTTAAAAAATACGGCCGATGGCCTGACGACGAGGTTCAGGCTTTATTAAGCTTATATGCGGAGGACGAAATCCTGCAGGAACTGGAAAGTCGTGCAGTCCTACGTCAGCCAGACTATCTTCACAGTACTTTAGACCGTGATGGAAACGCAGACAGCAACAGTTCTGGGGGAAAAAAGTTTCTGGAACAATTTGTTCCGGGCAATTTCGGTGGAAACGCGGCTATAGACTATTGATACCTGACAGATATTTCCTTACACGCAGGCACAGAACGCACATGCAAGTTGACAGTCCCCTTTAGTCCATTTGGTGTGTTCAGACCATAGACTGTAAAAAAGATGGATGACGCCCTTTCACTATCTTCTATTGGAGAAAATTCTATATTCGATTGAGACGCTTTGGCTTCACTTTTCAGGACGTGTGTGGCACGCTTGGTTCAGACGCAGCTTTTTGGTCGAGATGCAGCCGACGAGCTTGTTCTTTGACATTGGCTTGGTGTGTCCCAGGCTTAAGACGTCACTAAACCTGTTCATGTTTGATTTGTCTTGCGTCTACCAACGACCTTTATTGTTGTGTATTACTGTCCTAACTGCATTTTGATGTTGGCATGTATGATATTTGTTCCTGCTGTCCATGATCAATCAGAGCAGGGGGTTGATGTCACGCCGTACCTCCGCGTAGGGAGTCACGCTGGCAAACTCCTGATGCAGCTGGAGCAGCTGGATGAGCTCGGGCGTCCTCTTCGCCATCTCTACCACAGCGGCGGTGTACTCGTCTGCTTTAGAGGCGAACTCGCATGCAGCGCTCCTCGAGCTAAAAGCGTAGTATTTCTCCTTGTGCTTTAGGACGCCAATGTTTGGATTACCTGAGAACAAGGAATCATGTGCAGGTCAGCTGCCCATGTAGACAGTCTAATTTTCCCAGGTTATCAAATATAAAATATAAATATCAATGAATTCTGTTCTGCAAGTGCGTCGGTCAGAGCATCTAGAGTCACTGTACCTGGCAGTAAAAGGCCGTTCTTCTGTACGAGGGTCAATCCACAAAAGCCTTTAAACTGCAGTGGCACGTTCTCAAAGTTAGTTGTGCTCTTAGGAAAAATCCACTCGCATGAACTCATCTCTGACACTACGATGTGCTCTTCTGAAATAAAAAACACGTGCATAGGATATAACCATTCTACTGTTTAACTGGGTGAATCTAATGAGTCTCAATCCCCGACATCAAAAGAAACGACCTGTGACATTTATGACTATTAAAGAGGACATATGCCATTTTACAGTCTTGATTTTGTCTTTGGGCTCTTTTAGAATAGGTTTTCATGCTTCAATCTTCAGAAAACACCATATTTTCAACCTCTTTAAGCATTTTCTATTTTAACGGCCATTATTCAGAAGCATCTAACTCCAGAATGTGACTCGTGACCTGTTTGATGTGACCCTACTCAAGCACTCAGTTTCACACTAAAGCTCAACAGGCACTGGTGTCACACACCTGCCGTCACAGCGGATCTGTCCGTGTCCGATGGGACCTGCAGGCCGTGTAGCAGCAGCTCCAGCTGCTCCGGGCTCAGCAGAGACTGTGCTGACAGGAAGGCTCTCAGGCCGGGCATCACGTTAGTGAGCATGCTCAGTAGCAGCATCTCAGCTTCCAGACCCGCCCACAGCGTAGCCACCGCTGTGAAATGAGGCTGATAAAAAGAGTGACGGCTGTAATAAATCTACATGTGATCACAAGCGTGGCACTATTGTACTGAAAACCCCCCAGAACGTTCTGTAATGGACCAGTAGTAGTACTTATTCAAACAGACAGTTCTGACGTCAGTGGAGTACTATATTAATGCAGTCCATATCCAAAGGGATAGTTCACCCAAAAATGAAAATTAGCCCATGATTTACTCACCCTCAAGCCATCCTTCTTTCAGACGAATACAATCAGAGTTATATAAAAAAATGTCCTGGCTCTTCCAAGCTTTATAATGCCAGTGAATGGCTGTTTCTGTTTTGAAGTCCATAAAAGTGCATCCATCCATCATAAAAGTGCATCCATCCATCATTATAAAAGTGCTCCACACGGCTCCGGGGGTTAATCAAGGCCTTCTGAATCAAAGCCATGCATTTGTGTGAGAAAAATATCCATATTTAAAACTTTATAAACTATAATAACTAGCTTCCGACAGACAGCCGTACGCACTGATTTACGGCGAAAGAGTGACCTCTGACCTGACGCATGACGTATTGACGAACGCGGAAGCGCAGAGGATAGAGCCAAACAAAACACCAGTCATGAATTAGACGTCTAAAACAAGAATTTTTAAGGAGAAATGCCGGAGGATTTCGATATAAGAGAAGAGGGGCTTGAGTTTGTTGCCCAGCACTATTTGTTTGAACCGCGAGAGGCGTCAAAGCTTGTGATGCTCCTATACATCGCGTCAGGGGTTACTCTTTTGTCGTAAGTCGACTTGCGTAGACCGTCTGCCGGAAACTAGTTATTTTAGTTTTTAAAGTTTTAAATATGGATATTTTCTCACACAAACCCATCGCTTCTCTTCAGAAGGCCTTTATTAGCCGTGTGGAGCACTTTTATGATGGATAGATGCACTTTTATGATGGATGGATGCACTTTTACAATGGATAGATGCACTTTTATGATGGATGGATGCACTTTTACAATGGATAGATGAACTTTTATGATGGATGGATGCACTTTTATGATGGATGGATGCACTTTTACAATGGATAGATGCTCTTTTATGATGGATGGATGCACTTTTATGATGGGTAGATGCACTTTTATGATGGATAGATGCACTTTTATGATGGATGGATGCACTTTTACAATGGATAGATGCACTTTTATGATGGATAGATGCACTTTTATGATGGATGGATGCACTTTTACAATGGATAGATGCACTTTTATGATGGATGGATGCACTTTTACAATGGATAGATGAACTTTTATGATGGATGGATGCACTTTTATGATGGATGGATGCACTTTTACAATGGATAGATGCACTTTTATGATGGATGGATGCACTTTTATGATGGGTAGATGCACTTTTATGATGGATAGATGCACTTTTATGATGGATAGATGCTTTTTTATGGACTTCAAAACAGAAACGGCCATTCACTGCCATTATAAAGCTTGGAGTGCCTTACTGCCAATTACAATTTGCTTATGAAATTAACTGCTTCACGTAAAATAATTTAAAAAATCATAATCAAGGGGTTAACTATGGAACAACAGTTTTAAAAAGTTTTTAAAAAATGTCATTATTTTTACAACAGGATCAGCATTTGTCATGGGTTGAAATAAAAGTTTTTTGTTATGAGAGATGATAAAACTCTTTGTGCATCAAAACCACACTTTGGAATGATGCACTATATAAATGAATCTATCAGTGAGCATTCAGCACAGAGATGGGCAACAGCATTAGAGAAATCCCTCACAAACACGTGCGCTGTGGGCACTGTAGTGTTAGTGTGCACGGTTTCCCTCAAGAGCGCCATCCGGGTCACCAGATCCGACTGTAGCCGCGTCACTTCCTTCGCACACAGGATGAGGTCCGCCTGATGTAAACATGAACACCAGATGATTAGACTGATATATTCATTTCTCAGAGAAAAGCGGGTCAGATGAGTTAGAGGATCACTCAGAAACATGCCGTGAATGACCAGGTAATACATTAGATTGAGAAACGTGGCTGGATGAACAAATTAACCAGCCGTAATCAGCTTGATTAAGCGTCTGAACAAGTTTGGACCAGCTAGAAACCACGTAAAACCAGATATAATCTAAGGAACCTTGTTTCCACTACAGAATAAAAAAGGGCGATTGCACTGTGATCTGTAAATCCTCACTTCCAAATTAATCTTGTTACCCACCATATTTATTTTAAAATCTTTTATATATCCCTCCATGGCATATTTAAGTCCCACTTGAATGCTCCTCGATGACAGGTGGTCCTTCTGTGCCCAAAATTGATCAAAAACATCTTGGGACAAGGTTTTCACATTGACAGCTGTCATTGTAAGACAGTTAGCAACTCTGTTTGTTTGTCCGAGTTAGCAACAGTAACTAAGGGGGGGCGGGGCTTACTGATAGGTCAATTGCGAGTTCAGACTCGCAAGAAAAAAGTCTGAATTATCAGCAAGTTTAAATCTCGCTATTCTACTTTATAACTTGCAATTGCGAGTTTATATCACAATTCTGATATTATTTCTTAGAATTGCAACTTTATCAGAATGGTAATGCGTTTCATGTATCGCTCTCTGTAACGTCGGACACATGATGGTAATTGATATGATGAGCCTTTGGCTTGACTATTGTAAGAGTTATGTTTGGTGTCATTGTTTTAGTTTGGTTTTCCCTGTTCCTGCTTTACCTCATTCATTGTTAGTTGCCTTGGTTTGAATTACACACCTGTTTCCTTTTACTTTATTAGCATGTATATATATATATATATATACACTGATCAGGCATAACATTATGACCACCTTCCTAATATTGTGTTGGTCCACCTTTTGCTGCCATAACAGCCCTGACCCGTCGAGGCATGGACTCCACTAGACTCCTGAAGGTGTGCTGTGGTATCTGACACAAGATGTTAGCAGCAGATCCTTTAAGTCCTGTAAGTTGCAAGGTGGGGGCTCCATGGATCGGACTTGTTTGTTCAGCACATCCCATAGATGCTCGATTGGATTGAGATCTGGGGAATTTGGAGGCCAAGTCAACACCTCAAACTCGTTGTGCTCCTCAAACCATTCCTGAACCATTTTTGCTTTGTGGCAGAGCGCATTATCCTGCTGAAAGAGCCACAGCCACCAGGGAATACCGTTTCCATGAAAGGGTGTACATGGTCTGCAACAATGCTTAGGTAGGTGGTACGTGTCAAAGTAACATCCACATGGATGGCAGGACCCAAGGTTTCCCAGCAGAACATTGCCCAAAGCATCACACTGCCTCCGCCGGCTTGCCTTCTTCCCATAGTGCATCCTGGTGCCATGTGTTCCCCAGGTAAGCCACGCACCCGGCCATCCACGTGATGTAAAAGAAAACGTGATTCATTAGACCAGGCCACCTTCTTCCATTGCTCCGTGGTCCAGTTCTGATGCTCACGTGCCACTGTTGGTGCTTTCGGCGGTGGACAGGGGTCAGCATGGCCACCCTGACTGGTCTGCGGCTATGCAGCCCCATACGCAACAAACAGCGATGCACTGTGTATTCTGACACCTTTCTATCAGAACCAGCATTAACTTCTTGAGCAATTTGAGCTCCAGTAGCTCGTCTGTTTGATCGGACCACACGGGCCAGCCTTCGCTCCCCACGTGCATCAATGAGCCTTGGCCGCCCATGACCCTGTCTCCGGTTCACCACTGTTCCTTCCTTGGAGCACTTTTGATAGATACTGACCACTGCAGACCGGGAACACCCCACAAGAGCTGCAGTTTTGGAGATGCTCTGACCCAGTCGTCTAGCCATCACAATTTGGCCCTTGTCAAACTCGCTCAAATCCTTACGCTTGCCCATTTTTCCTGCTTCTAACACATCAACTTTGAGGACAAAATGTTCACTTGCTGCCTAATATATCCCACCCACTAACAGGAGCCGTGATGAAGAGATAATCAGTGTTATTCACTTCACCTGTCAGTGGTCATAATGTTATGCCTAATCGGTGTATATATATATATATATATATATATATATATATATTGCCTTGAGTTTGAGTTGTTCTTGGTCTGGTGTTGACTTATGAATTTGCACATGGTTTGTCTTCAAGCATATTAAAAACACCACATAGACATATAAACAACAATGTTCATCACAGGGGGTCTTTCAGCCTGGTTTGTGAAACCGGGGGCAAATGATGTGAAACCCACCAGTATGAATTTGAGGAAGGCCTCGTGCTGTCGCGTGTTATACAGAGCCTGTCTGAGCAGATCTGGGTGTATGGGGTACTCGGGTTGCCCCGTGTCCTGCTCAGAGATCTTCTCCAGCAGCGCTGTGTACCGCCAGGCCAACCGCTGCGCTCCTGCCAGCTCACTCTCTACATCAGCGACTGCAGCCGGCACCGCCTCGCTTAGGATAGCCGGCACTGCAGGCGGGAAACACACATGGAGAAGTGACCACTGATGCTACAGTGCTTGTGTGAAAAACTGAAACCAGCACGTACAGTTCTGGATGCTGTCTCCTCCTTTCTTGCTGTCCTTGTTGTAGAGGCGTATGCCGCTGACGATCAGAGTCAGTTGAGTCAGCTGCTTTTCTTTGTCTTGTTTCAGCAGAGACATGAAGGTTGCCAGCTGTGACTGAGGGAAGACGCTCTGCAGAGCAGCTGCAACAGACACATTTTTTTAATCTTACCCAAAACTTTTGAATGGTAGTGTATTTTTATATTTACAGGGGCCCCAAAACTATAAGATAACAATATCAATATGAATATGAAACATTAGATAACAATATCTGGTAAATTCAGAATTGAGGTAAATTGGACCACTTTTTGCCATTAATCTCGATGACAAAATAGAGGGCAATTTCAATTCCAATTTACTTATAAAGCCCAGATTAAGCTCAAAGGCCAGCAATCTTCCCAAGGCAATGGAAGAGTTTGGCTTAAAGGGTATCATCGGCATAACAATGAAATGACGCCACATTTACCCCAAATCATTCCTAAAGGGAGCGTATAAAGAGGAAAGATAATAGGTACTAAAATAGATCCTTGAGGGACACCACATGGTAGAAGTGACGAAAGACACACGTTTCGAGACGAGAGATAAGAATATGATGATTAATCGTATTGAACGCTACCAGTCAAATTACTAGAATCGGTTGCCGGATAAAAATCATTGGAAACCATCAGGAAAGCTGATTCAGTACAGTACTTCTGATTGAAATACTTCACAGATATCATTTTTATCAAGAAATGTCTGTAATTGAATGAGAACGGTTTTCTTAGCCAGGAATGGAAGTTGGTCTAAAATTAGCTGGAACACTTTTATCCAATTTTTTTTTTCAAAAGTGTCTGAACTATAGCATGTTTACAATAATCAAGAACAGTCCCTGAAAGCAAACTCTTATTAATTATAGACAATATATGTGACAAAATAGACAAAATATGTATCTTTAACACATATATTGCCAAAAGTATTGGGACGCCCCTCCAAATCACTGAATTCAGGTGTTCAATCACTTCATGGCCACAGGTGTATAAATCAAGCACTAGGCATGCAGACGCTTCTACAAACATTTGTGAAAGAATGGGTCGCTCTCAGGAGCTCAGTGAACTCAAGCGTGGTACCGTGATAGGTTGCCACCTGTGCAATAAGTCCATTCCTGACATTTCCTCACTACTAAATATTCCACGCTCAACTGTTAGTGGGATTATAACAAAGTGGAAGCAATTGGGAACAACAGAAACTCAGCCACGAAGTGATAGGCCACGTAAAATCACAGAGCGGGGTCAGCGCATGCTGAGGGTCACAGTGCACAGAAGTCACCAACTTTCTGCAGAGTCAATAGCTACAGACCTCCAAACTTCTGTGGCCTTCAGATTAGCTCAAGAACAGTGTGTAGAGAGCTTCATGGAATGGGTTTCCATGGCCGAGCAGCTCATCCAAGCCTTACATCACCAAGTGCAATGCAAAGCGTGGGATGCAGTGGGGTAAAGCACGCCGCCACTGGACTCTAGAGCAGTGAGACGTGTTCTCTGGAGTGACCAATCACGCTTCTCTGTCTGGCAATCCCATGGATGAGTCTGGGTTTGGCGGTTGCCAGGAGAACGGGACTTGCCTGACTGCATTGTGCCAAGTGTAAAGTTTGGTGGAGGGGGGATTATGAGGTGGGGTTGTTTTTCAGGGGTTGGGCTCGGCCCCTTAGTTCCAGTGAAAGGAACTCTTAATGCTTCAGCATACCAAGACATTTTGGACAATTTCATGCTCCCAACTTTGTGGGAACAGTTTGGGGACGGCCCCTTCCTGTCCCAACATGACTGCGCACCAGTGCACAAAGCAAGGTCCATAAAGACATGGATGAGCGAGTTTGGTGTGGAGGAACTTGACTGGCCTGCACAGAGTCCTGACCTCAACCCGATAGAACACCTTTGGGATGAATTATAGGCCTTCTCGTCCAACATCAGTGCCTGACCTCACAAATGCGCTTCTAGAAGAATGGTCAAAAATTCCCATAAACACACTCCTAAACCTTGTGGAAAGCCTTCCCAGAAGAGTTGAAGCTGTTATAGCTGCAAAGGGTGGGCCGACTCCATATTAAACCCTACGGATTAAGAATGGGATGCCATTAAAGTTCATGTGCATGTAAAGGCAGGCGTCCCAAAACTTTTGGCAATATAGTGTATGTCGGAAAAATATCTTGAGGAGAGGTCGTGGGCTTTAGCTTGAGCACAATCTCCTCAAGAGTAGAAAGAGAGATTGGCTCAAATTGGGATTGAGTAACACCAGCTATTTACCCAAATGTACCATGTATATTAGTTTGTGTGTGATTAAGCTATAGTTGGTTGCATTTGCGGTGTTGTACAGTACCTGTGGTTTCTCTGACGGCGTTAATGTCGGTGGCCGAGCCGAGGTTGGAGCGCTGCATGACGTAGCTGACGATCTTGCTGTAAAGGCTCTGTAGGTCTTCTCTGGTCTTGGCCCGACAGTCAGTGATCTCTCTGCTCAGCGACAGCATACGAGACTGCAGAACCTTCTGCTGCATCTCCAGAAACTCACCTGGAGACAGACAGCCAATCAGCTCTGAGATACAGACAGCCAATCAGCTCTGAGACACAGACAGCCAATCAGCTTGTTTGTGTTTACACTTACGTCGAGATGTGTAGTTCATGTCGAAGTAAACCTGCATCTTGATGGTGTGTAGAGTTGGACTGGCCTGGTCCATGAGTCGCTCCACACACAGCTGAACACATGACAGACAGTGGCATTAAATCAGTCACGCTACACTTACTGCTCCGCCACAAACGTTCTCTAGTAAAGTTTGACACACTCTGATGTTGGCTTGAGAGAGCCTGGCCTGGATGTTTAATATCTTGGAGCAACTTTTTTAAAGGGTCATGAAATTCTAAACTAAATTTTCTGATATATAGTTATGTGTGTTGAACATCAGAGAAGACAATGTTACCATCCATTAGTTGTATTTTTACAAGAAAACTAGTTCATTTTAAGCTTTTTTGCGCTGTTTTCATTTTCTGGGATTAAATGCGTCTTTGTCAACTTCGATGACTCATCAATGTCTCATAATTATTCATGAGACTGCATGTCCTTATCCAATGAGAAGACGCCTAGCTTAATTATTCACGACAGCACGTGCTGGGCCGACACTGTTGCTGTCTGGGAATGATTTAACTTCTTTCTCATGAACGTTTGAGTTCAGCTTGGCGGTGTGGGTGTATTGTGATTATCAAAAACATTTGGTGACTGTGAACAGAATTTCATAAGGTTTACTGACAACATATTACAATGTTTTCTTGGTACAATGACAGTACTATGTTCTTAGTACTGACACAAATTTCACGATCCGATTTCAATTCATGAGCTTGTGATTAAATTCCGATCTAGATTCAATACCAATTCATTTGGATATACATCAGGTACAGTACAGGACAAGACAATCTCTCTCAACTAATGCTGTAAACTATACAGGGAACCCTGTCAGCTGGTACATTAAAGGCACAATATGTAATTTTTCGTCTCTTATTCAGAACAAAGGCGTGTCTTGATTTGGCGGAGCTTTTATTCTGTCAGACGAGCGCTTCCGCTTCTTCCGCTCATGTGTGTGTGGGGGAACGCAGCGCTGTTTTATCATATTACACACATTTGAGTGTGTTAAAGTGATGTTATAATGCTACTCTGTGCGTTCGCTCGGCGCTACTACGAGACACTTGTTCACACTGCAGTGAGCGAGATCATATTAGGCATGGTAAAACATGGTACTCGCGGTAAATCAAGAACACCAGATTTAAACAATAAGACTAACTGTGTTGAGCTGGAGAACAATGATTAGTTTCTGTCCATGAATGATCCAAACAGTTGCTCACCTGTCTAATAAAACACATCATATATTAAAGCGGCTTTGGTGTTTCCATGGTTTCTACAAAATAAAACCGGAGGGTAACGCGGGTATGATGTCATTGATAGGCGACGCACACTCACGGTCCGTGTCCTGGTTAAAATCGCTTATTTCTCTGGATTTAAACATTCTTGGAAACATTTGGGATAATGCAAGTACACAAGTCAACAAAATATATAACACTGTTCTAGTGGTTTTTGGATATTTTAATCCTAAAATCTTACATATTGTACCTTTAATAAAATTAACATCTGATTTGTATACAATTGCATACAATGCAGTTTTTATAATAACTTTTTTAATAAGAGTAAAAATATAATAAATATATAATATAGTGCTTTTACTGTACAGCCATGAATTTACATTTCTTTAATTTATTCATTTATTTGTTTCACTTTTGCTGCGAAAGGGCCTTTACATTTGCCAAAAATATATATATGTT
>CM077185.1:729350-766850 GCA_039654105.1 Coreius guichenoti
TTCTGCTCATTTATTAGATCATAAATACAGTAATACAGTAAAATATTACTCCAGTGTAAATCAGTTGTTCTCTATGTGAATATATAGTAAAGTGTGATTTATTCCTGTGATCAAAGCTGAATTTATCATCATTACTCCAGTCTTCAGTGTCACATGATCCTTCAGAAATCATTCTGATATTAACCCAACCCTGAGTAGTGTTTTATGCGCAGTGGGATAATCTCTCTCTCTTTTTAGTTATGAGAAAGAGCCATATTCATCCGCACAGAGCCGAAGCACAGCCAAAACAATGTTCTTCTGCAAAATGCATGCAGTTTTGTTTTTAACCACTAGAGGTTACATGGTGTACCTTTAATTCCTATTAAAAAATCTTACTGACCCCAAATGTTTAAATGGTAGTGTGTATCAAAAATGTGTCTATTTTGTGATTTAATTCGAATGGAAACAAAATCTGGACTGGAGCACACAGAAAATGGAGCCTATAAGGTCAGTAAGATTTTTTTAAAGAATTTGAGCAAGAGTGCATTAAATAGATTAAAAGTGGCAGTAAAGACACATATACTATTACACACACACACACATACACTCACCTAAAGGATTATTAGGAACACCTGTTCAATTTCTCATTAATGCAATTATCTAATCAACCAATCACATGGCAGTTGCTTCAATGCATTTAGGGGTGTGGTCCTGGTCAAGACAATCTCCTGAACTCCAAACTGAATGTCAGAATGGGAAAGAAAGGTGATTTAAGCAATTTTGAGCGTGGCATGGTTGTTGGTGCCAGACGGGCCGGTCTGAGTATTTCACAATCTGCTCAGTTACTGGGATTTTCACGCACAACCATTTCTAGAGTTTACAAAGAATGGTGTGAAAAGGGAAAAACATCCAGTATGCGGCAGTCCTGTGGGCGAAAATGCCTTGTTGATGCTAGAGGTCAGAGGAGAATGGGCCGACTGATTCAAGCTGATAGAAGAGCAACTTTGACTGAAATAACCACTCGTTACAACCGAGGTATGCAGCAAAGCATTTGTGAAGCCACAACACGCACAACCTTGAGGCGGATGGGCTACAACAGCAGAAGACCCCACCGGGTACCACTCATCTCCACTACAAATAGGAAAAAGAGGCTACAATTTGCACGAGCTCACCAAAATTGGACAGTTGAAGACTGGAAAAATGTTGCCTGGTCTGATGAGTCTCGATTTCTGTTGAGACATTCAGATGGTAGAGTCAGAATTTGGCGTAAACAGAATGAGAACATGGATCCATCATGCCTTGTTACCACTGTGCAGGCTGGTGGTGGTGGTGTAATGGTCTGGGGGATGTTTTCTTGGCACACTTTAGGCCCCTTAGTGCCAATTGGGCATCGTTTAAATGCCACGGCCTACCTGAGCATTGTTTCTGACCATGTCCATCCCTTTATGACCACCATGTACCCATCCTCTGATGGCTACTTCCAGCAGGATAATGCACCATGTCACAAAGCTCGAATCATTTCAAATTGGTTTCTTGAACATGACAATGAGTTCACTGTACTAAAATGGCCCCCACAGTCACCAGATCTCAACCCAATAGAGCATCTTTGGGATGTGGTGGAACGGGAGCTTCGTGCCCTGGATGTGCATCCCACAAATCTCCATCAACTGTAAGATGCTATCCTATCAATATGGGCCAACATTTCTAAAGAATGCTTTCAGCACCTTGTTGAATCAATGCCACGTAGAATTAAGGCAGTTCTGAAGGTGAAAGGGGGTCAAACACAGTATTAGTATGGTGTTCCTAATAATCCTTTAGGTGAGTGTATATATGAGCCCAAGTCAAATAAGCCCTCAGTTCTCTGAGAGATTGCAGTCTGTAAATACTGTTATCTACTAGCGTGTTTTTCTTGTACTGCTGGTGTGTGTGATCTTACAGCGCTCTTGGGCAGGGTCTGCCTGTGGTCAGTGATGTAGCAGTGGACGAAGCCCGCGAGCACAGCCAGCACACACAGACACAGCGCAGACGGCAGCACTCCTCCCAGCATGGCAGTCAGCAGCTGATCTCTGAACGGATCTACAGCACGGAGAGACCATCACTATCAGCTTACACATTAACACACACACCTGAAGACTTGTGCACGAGGAAGTCCAGCTCAGAGCACGCTGGGAAAACACCTCAGTTCCAGTCATGCATGGTATGCAGGAACTGATAAAGGGCTTAAAACAACAGCAATGGTTTCCTTGACTTGTCACTTATGTCAGTCAAATACTGCTCAAACCTGTTCAATCTGAAAGTAAAACACAAGAATCTGATGGAGTCGTGTTCACTGCGGTACCTTTGGGAGTCTGGACGCACAGCTGCTCGCTGGGTCTGTAGGCCAGAGGGAGAGACATGGATTCGGCATGAACTGTCACGCAGAACTGTGTGGAAAACTCCAGAGGACCCAGCCTCATGCTCCTGTTCACAAGACGCGTGTGATACTGGGAAAACAACAAAATGCATTATTATACTGTTTTAATTCGGACCTATTATGCCCCTTTTTACAAGATGTAATATAAGGCAGGTAATAGGGTAGAGTCCGTCAGCAGTCATGGGCGGAGTCTATGCTAATAGGGTAGAGTCCGTCAGCAGTCATGGGCGGAGTCTATGCTAATAGGGCAGAGTCCGTCAGCAGTCGTGGGTGGAGTCTGTGCTAATAGGGCTGAGTCCGTCAGCAGTCGTGGGTGGAGTCTATGCTAATAGGGCTGAGTCTGTCAGCAGTCGTGGGTGGAGTCTATGCTAATAGGGCTGAGTCTGTCAGCAGTCGTGGGTGGAGTCTATGCTAATAGGGCTGAGTCCGTCAGCAGTCATGGGCGGAGTCTATGCTAATAGGGCAGAGTCTGTCAGCAGTCATGGGCGGAGTCTATGCTAATAGGGCAGAGTCTGTCAGCAGTCATGGGCGGAGTCTATGCTAATAGGGAAGAGTACGTCAGCAGTCGTGGGTGGAGTCTATGCTAATAGGGCAGAGTCCGTCAGCAGTCATGGGCAGAGTCTATGCTAATAGGGCAGAGTCTGCCAGCAGTCATGGGCGGAGTCTATGCTAATAGGGCAGAGTCCGTCAGCAGTCGTGGGTGGAGTCTATGCTAATAGGGCTGAGTCCGTGGGAAGTCATAGATGGAGTCTATGCTAATAGGGCAGAGTCCGTCAGCAGTCGTGGGTGGAGTCTGTGCTAATAGGGCTGAGTCCGTCAGCAGTCGTGGGTGGAGTCTGTGCTAATAGGGCTGAGTCCGTCAGCAGTCGTGGGTGGAGTCTGTGCTAATAGGGCTGAGTCCGTCAGCAGTCGTGGGTGGAGTCTATGCTAATAGGGCTGAGTCCGTCAGCAGTCATGGGTGGAGTCTATGCTAATAGGGCTGAGTCCGTCAGCAGTCATGGGTGGAGTCTGTGCTAATAGGGCAGAGTCTGTCAGCAGTCGTGGGTGGAGTCTGTGCTAATAGGGCGGAGTCTGTCAGCCATCATGTAAACGTAAATTTTGCATAATAGGTCCCCTTTAAAGAACCCTTATTTGTAAGAGCGATGTGATTGTCACACTAACCATGTGATTGCTCCTGCTGTTCAACACAGACACGCTGTAGATCATGTCTGGGAAGATCTTCCAGAGTGACTTGTCTTTCTTTGCCCTCTTAGTTCTCCATCTGAAGGGCCCCTTTATGGTGATGTTGATGTAGTTCTGCAGCACATGCAGCTCCACCAGCGGCGCTCCGAGAACCGCTATGGGACAGAGACTGATGAGCTCAATGATTTGCCTTTATGAGGGTCAGAGTTCAGCCCTGTATTTGCGTTCACCTGTGATTACTGTAATCAAGGGAAGCAATATACATGTATATAAACGGCATGACGAGAAGTCAACGTGAGAGAGCCAGCACAATATAAACACAAAGAATTCTTTACGCTCCACCTCAGTGTGAACATTCCTGAAAGATTCAAACGTTTTGTGATAAATCCTGAGTCACAGCATTCCAGGGGACTATCCTTCAGTTTGAAGGGTGTTGCAGGGCTGGATGGTGTTTCTGGGTAAAGCTCACGCTAAACTAGTTGAGGAACACTTAAATTAGGTGGATTAAAGCATTTGTCTTTCTGTTTCCTTGTAAAACAAGCTTAAGTCATTGTTGAACAGATCTTTGTCTCACGAGAGCTCAGATCTCTCTGTTGACTGGTGTGAAAACACTGAGACTGCAGCAGCTTAGCAACTATTTCATATGTCAGCTGGTCATTATCACACAATAAATGGCTGATCTGAACTCAAATTCTATTCTGTGATAATAACCGGCCGGCCCAGCTGTCCATTATCTCACGAGTTACATGGAAATAATGATTTGAGTTCAAATTACTTTATACTTTTATTACACAAGAAGAAAGGCCATGTGGAGTGTCCAGGAAAACTGAAGCTCTGCCTGATCAAACGGTGTTTGTTTTGCGGTAATGACCGGCTGACTGTACGTCATCACGCTTATTACATGCTTACTTACCAAATCAATAAATAAATATGTTTAAATGAAATACCGATTTAAAGTCACGATAAAACAAGTAGCATCGGATGTTTCTGATGCGCATAAAAAAGGTGGGGCTTGCTTCTATGCATCGGTTGTATTGGCCGTTGAGATGTGGGCGTGGCTCTTAAAAATGTATGCAGATGAGTGTGAGCTTGCAGGGCTTAAGAAATGTCCAGAATTGCCAATGGTCAGGCATATCTGAATGCTGTAACTGTTTATGTTTCATGTGCCATTTTACTGTAGGCAGTGTTATTACTGTCATCAACAACCGTCACACATGGATTTCTGGCATAAAAATGAGTCACAGATGTGATATGTACAGTAATTATATATATACCAGTCACTACAGTCATCGTTAGTACAGTAACACTGCGTTGCATTAGTGAGGAAAAGACTGAAAGTATCTAACAGTCTGAAGGTCACATGTTTTTAGTTTCACTACCAATAACTGCATTAAACTGTGTTTACACCGCCAGCGACACGCAGCGACTAAGCAACAAGATCCCATTCATTTCAATGGAGAGCGGGTGATTTGAGCGACAGTGACCGGAGGTGACAGGATGTAGGCGTGTCTAGCGACGCAACAAAGTTGAGATATGTTAAACTTCATAGTGGGACATAAAGTGCAACTTTTGGGAGCGACAACCAATAGCACACGTGACTCATGCAGGAGTGGAGAGCGTCTGCGATGGCGATGGAGGAGAGTTATTTTAGCGGTAAGCAACTTTCCTATAATTAGGGGCCAAATTTTCAAAATTTTGTCCAATTTTGTCTAAAATTGTCTCAGGTGATCTTTGGTCTGAGCCGCACAGAAATGACAGAACAGATTTTGTTTTATTCATCTTTGTTCATAATTTATGATGTCGTGAACTTAACGAGGTCGACCCAAAATTGGTTCAGAGGCTGTATCTCGGCCAAACTTTGATCATTCGAAACGGAAATTGGTACTCTTCATCGGACCCATGATCTGAGGGTCCATGCCAAATTTGGGAACAGCGCCACCTACAGGTCATGAGATCTGAAAAATGGCTATTTCTGCTAATATCTTTTGAACAGTTTGTCAGAAAATCATATAATCTTGGTGTCTATGGATTTCTTGTGTCATGCCGAATCCGTGGATACTGATTTCGCCAGGATCGGACGAACCATGTGTCCGCCATTTTGAATTTTGTCATGAATTGCAATATCTTTAAAACAATAAGACATATTGGCACAACATTTGGTAGGGATCATTGACAGTATGTCATGAAGATACCTGAGAAGTTTGAACACAGCGCCACCTAGTGTTCCAGAAATACATTTTTTTTTGCAAAAATGCTTATAACTTTTGAAAACATTGTTCAATGTCATTGCGTTCCTTGGTTTATGCCGATTCCAACGATACCTCATTTGTCATTCTCCAATAATGTGACGTACCACCATATTGAAGCAAATGCTGCTACTCCTATAAATTTTGCTCAATTTTGTCCAAAATTGGCTCAGATGATCTTTGGACTGATCCGCACAGAAATGATCAAACTGATTTTAGTTAGCTTAGCATGCTAACCAGATGCCATTCTTTCTAATGTGGCTCTTCAGCTATCATGTTAACCATAAGCTACATTAGCATTAAGTTAGCGTAGCATGCTAAACTGGTTAACGTGCCTTTGTGTGCTCATTCTCACACTGAAAGCTCTCCTCAGCAGCCTGGGGAATCAGCGTCAACTGAGTGAATTGAACCATGTGAATTGTGCAATGTTCAAAAGTTTCCTAATAAAATCCAATGTCCAAACATGCCAAAAATGGCCATATTGGGCTTGGCCTCATAAATGCTGCTTGCAGCTATATTTTATGACATGTCTCTGTGTGCATGCAAATCAGTGTCAAGCTATACTCTATTTGTATAGGCTTTAATAAACGGTGATAAACGAAGTACCAAAACAGAAGTGGTTTTCAGTTTATGAGTCACTCACTGTCGGTCAGGGGATTGAATCTGGCCGTGCTCTCGCTCCAGAGGGACTGTGTGTGAGCGCTGACGGCTCTGACTCTGGCAAAGTACTCGTCCCTCAGGTCAAAGGTCTCCTGAGACACGTCACACTGGCTCTGTGTGATGGAGCTGCACTGGTCCACATGCCTCCACCGCAGCTGCCCAACGCCGCTCTCCTCCGCATCGCCGTATCTGCAGGAAAACACTTCATGTCACATTACAGGTTCAGGAAAGCAGAAAGAACTATTCCTTCATCCCTCTGTTCTAGCTTGAGCTGTTCTGAACAATGGCTGAAACTCTGTATCACTAGCACTTCTCGTCTTTATCGCCTCTTTAAGATCAATAACTTGCTGTATTTCCTCATTTGTGTAATAAGATGCATGTAAATATTGGTTTTGTGGGGGGTCATTACATATTTGGACAAATAACGTCTTCACTAACTTCTTAGTTACAAATCAGTCAAAATGACCCGAAACCCTAAAATTATACATTTTTTTGGTGCAGAAAGCTTATATAATTTCATTTTTATAATATTTTTTCTATTTTTAATGCTTTTTATTATATTTACATTTAAATTGCTAGATTTTATCAATAAATAATATAATTTAAGCACATTCTTTCAACTTAAATTCAAAATATGACTTATGGCACTTGGTATATGAACACAAAAAATTGAGGGGATGATTTGAAAAGGCTAAGTGGTCGAAAAAAAAAAATAGTCAAACTGAGGGTCTTTGCGGTCAGAAATGACCGCCATAGGAAATGAATGGGAAATAGGCAAAAATACGAAAATACAGAGAATTTTTTGTGTGTACAATCTACAAATCAGCCAGGATGCAAAAAAAAAGCACACAACAGTGAAGGGGTGAATCACTAAAACATCAAGAGTGCAAAACAGACACACACACACACACAAATGAACGTGTCACTGTAATAGCAAATTCTTTTAAATTTGTGAAATAAAATCAATAATTCATCCACAATGTAAGAAAAAAGCCACACAGCAATGAAAGGGTAAAACTGTAAACCATCAAGATTGCAAAATAGACACACACACACACACATACAGAAATGAACTGTCGAGACTGTAACAGATAAACTTTTGAAAATATGTGAAATAAAATAAAATCAAAAATAAGGGGGAGACATTGTAACATATCCAAAATGCAAAAGTCGCACACCTTAACATTTCATGCATAACCCTTTTAATTCAGCTCAGAATATCTCACATTGGGTGTCTCTGTCGACCTCTTGTGGGAAAATAATAATATAACATGATATTTCATGACTCTTGCCACATTATAGCTCTATATGGAGCGGATGAGCTGTTCCGCTGGGTCCTAAAGTCAGTTCACTCCAGTATGCATTCAGATACACATGTAGACATTATAAAGTATTTTTTTGGGGTAAATTTTAGTTTTAATTTTGAGCAATTTTTTTTGGTTTTTCTATATGTACTGAAGCATTCCATATTCCTTGAAATAAATTTTAAATGTGCAGTGTGTGAATTTTAGCGGCGTCTAGCGATGAGGTTCTGAATTGCCATAACACACCGCTCACCCCTCCCTTTCGAAGTTTGTCCGTTTAGGACTACTGTAGAAACATGGCGGCACAAAATGGCGACTTCACTGTAAGGGGACCCGCGGTGTGTGTAGATAGAAACGGCTCACAAACGGTTCATTATGTAAGGTCTTTATACACCACTGAAAACATACAGTGGGGAGAACAAGTATTTGATACACTGCCGATTTTGCAGGTTTGCCCACTTACAAAGCATGTAGAGGTCTGTAATTTTTATCATAGGTACTCTTCAACTGTGAGAGACGGAATCTAAAACAAAAATCCAGAAAATCACATTGTATGATTTTTAAGTAATTAATTTGCATTTTATTGCATGACATAAGTATTTGATACATCAGAAAAGCAGAACTTAATATTTGGTACAGAAACCTTTGTTTGCAATTACAGAGATCATACGTTTCCTGTAGTTCTTGACCAGGTTTGCACACACTGCAGCAGGGATTTTGGCCCACTCCTCCATACAGACCTTCTCCAGATCCTTCAGGTTTCGGGGCTGTCGCTGGGCAATACGGACTTTCAGCTCCCTCCAAAGATTTTCTATTGGGTTCAGGTCTGGAGACTGGCTAGGCCACTCCAGGACCTTGAGATGCTTCTTACAGAGCCACTCCTTAGTTGCCCTGGCTGTGTGTTTCGGGTCGTTGTCATGCTGGAAGACCCAGCCACGACCCATCTTCAATGCTCTTACTGAGGGAAGGAGGTTGTTGGCCAAGATCTCGCGATACATGGCCCCATCCATCCTCCCCTCAATACGGTGCAGTCGTCCTGTCCCCTTTGCAGAAAAGCATCCCCAAAGAATGATGTTTCCACCTCCATGCTTCACGGTTGGGATGGTGTTCTTGGGGTTGTACTCATCCTTCTTCTTCCTCCAAACACGGCGAGTGGAGTTTAGACCAAAAAGCTCTATTTTTGTCTCATCAGACCACATGACCTTCTCCCATTCCTCCTCTGGATCATCCAGATGGTCATTGGCAAACTTCAGACGGGCCTGGACATGCGCTGGCTTGAGCAGGGGGACCTTGCGTGCGCTGCAGGATTTTAATCCATGACGGCGTAGTGTGTTACTAATGGTTTTCTTTGAGACTGTGGTCCCAGCTCTCTTCAGGTCATTGACCAGGTCCTGCCGTGTAGTTCTGGGCTGATCCCTCACCTTCCTCATGATCATTGATGCCCCACGAGGTGAGATCTTCCATGGTGCCCCAGACCGAGGGAGATTGACCGTCATCTTGAACTTCTTCCATTTTCTAATAATTGCGCCAACAGTTGTTGCCTTCTCACCAAGCTGCTTGCCTATTGTCCTGTAGCCCATCCCAGCCTTGTGCAGGTCTACAATTTTATCCCTGATGTCCTTACACAGCTCTCTCGTCTTGGCCATTGTGGAGAGGTTGGAGTCTGTTTGATTGAGTGTGTGGACAGGTGTCTTTTATACAGGTAACGAGTTCAAACAGGTGCAGTTAATACAGGTAATGAGTGGAGAACAGGAGGGCTTCTTAAAGAAAAACTAACAGGTCTGTGAGAGCCGGAATTCTTACTGGTTGGTAGGTGATCAAATACTTATGTCATGCAATAAAATGCAAATTAATTATTTAAAAATCATACAATGTGATTTTCTGGATTTTTGTTTTAGATTCCGTCTCTCACAGTTGAAGAGTACCTATGATAAAAATTACAGACTTCTACATGCTTTGTAAGTGGGCAAACCTGCAAAATCGGCAGTGTATCAAATACTTGTTCTCCCCACTGTAGTTATGTGTATTATATTGCATTTCTGTCAATAGATCCTCATAAATACCACACACTGCACCTTTAACTGAAATAAAATATAAAAAAGTTAGTCTTTAATTTCCTCTAGTTGCAAAGCCTATGACAGCCACCAGAGAGCGCTCCTTCCGTCTGTGTTATCTCATCATGGACTGCATTACCCATAACCCCTTGCCCGGACTCATGCTTCATCACTCTCAGCTGTGTCTCCTGACCCTGGTTAACTCCGCATATATAAGCCCTGTGTGTTCACTCGTTCAGAGCGAAGTCGTGTATGTGTTTTATTTGACTCACTTGGCATATTCCACAGAGTACACGGTGTCGTTGGGAGACCCTTCTCCGGGCGTCCATTTCACCACGTTCCTCAGGTTCACGGAGGAGAAGTGGACATTCACTGGCTCCGGCAGTCGCTCAACAGATGAGACTACATAAGAATATCCTCACATATTATTATCATGCACACATTCCTGTCTTACTGGATAGTTTCTATAGCAGGAAACGCAGTGAAGTTCAGACATTGTTAAAAAAATCAGATTTTATAAAACCACAGGAAGAGGCACAAGAGTGCTTGACGGGTAAATCAGCTTCCTGTTGTTCCTGAATCTTCTGATCACACAGAAACCACAGAAAACCAGCAGATCATAATAAAGATGAACATGTGCTGTAACGCGTGAGAGAGAAGATATGCCACTATCATAAATCAATCACAAAATGAATAATAAACTTGTTTCTGCCATGGAATATAAACTTTTACAAGGTAATTACGACTTTATAGGCTCTCTCGCAATTCTGACTTTATAACAATTCTGATTAAAAAAAAATCATAATTGTGAGACAGAAAGTCTTATTCAGTTATTCATGAAAAAGCTCCAAACAGACCTGACAGATGTAACCTTCATTACTTTTATTGTGATTATTTATTAATTAGTATTATAAATATTAATAATAGACTTATAGGTTAGACTCTCCATCACAGAATGAACAGGCGACATTAAAATAAAAATTGAACAGTACATCAATCACGTGAATGAGTTTGAGAGACGGTGAGATTTACCTGGCGCTCCTCTGGAGAGCAGACACAGCGCGAGCACTAACACGGCCTCCATGTGTTCATTCTGTCCTGTTGCTGACCCCGGTCAGTCTGAGTTCCTCCGCGTGTCTCTGGAGCTGACGGACGGACGGAGCGCAGGAGCTCGCGTTCTCAGGTACAGACAGAGTCCCTCTCTCTCCTGCAGGTGTTTCTGCGCTGCTGCGCGGCACGTGACCTGCCCGAGCCAACCGCTGAAGAGGCGTGGGAGGTTTACACTGGTTTCCAACGCGACCTAATTAATATTCATGAGCCAAGTCCTTATAATAACTTTAACGTTTTAAAAACATTTAAAAAATATGATGCTACCTTACAGTCTAAATTACAACGTCTTACAGGAGCTTTAGTTAGCTGTTTTCCTCCTCGAGGGTGTGTGTGTGTGTGTGTGTGGTATGACAGCGGACTGGTTATACAGGTGCGACTTCATCACCTGAATGAATGACAGATGACATCATCACAATCTAAAAGAATCTAACTCAATATCTATCTAT
Source organism: Coreius guichenoti (assembly GCA_039654105.1). NCBI lineage: Eukaryota > Metazoa > Chordata > Actinopteri > Cypriniformes > Gobionidae > Coreius > Coreius guichenoti. Next base: position 740,745 of record CM077185.1, read on the forward strand.
CGTCCATCCATCCATCTTCTGTCCATCCATCCGTCCGCCCATCCATCCATCCATCTTCCGTCCATCCATCCATCCGTCCGTCAATCCATCCATCCATCTTCCGTCCATCCGTCCGTCAATCTATCCATCATCTATCCATCCATCCATCCATCTTCTGTCCATCCATCATCCGTCCGTCAATCCATCCACCCATTCGTCCGTCCGTCCAACCGTCCATTCATCCGTCCATCTGTCCATCTTCCATCCATCCATCTTCCATCCGTCCGTCCATCTTCCATCCGTCTGTCCATCCATCCATCCTTCCATCCATCCATCTTCTGACCATCCGTCCATCTTCCATCCATCCATTTATCAATCCATCATCCGTCCGTCCATTCATCCATTTATCAATCCATCATCCGCTGTCCATTCATCCATTTATCAATCCATCATCCATCCATCCATCTTCTGTCCGTCCGTCCATCTTCCACCCGTCTGTCAATCCATCATCCATCCATCCATCCATCTATCTATCCATCCGTCCGTCCATCCATCCGTCCACCCACCCATCCATCCATTTTCCGTCCATCCATCCGTCCGTCAATCCATCCATCATCTATCCATCCATCTTCCGTCCATCCATCTATCTTCCGTCCATCCATCATCCGTCCGTCAATCCATCCATCCACCCATTCACCCATCTATCCATCCATCCATCCATCCATCCATCCATCCATCTTCCATCCGTCCGTCCATCCATCTTCTGACCATCCGTCCATCCATCCATCCATCCATCTTCCATCCGTCCGTCCATCCGTCCATCCATCCGTCCATCCATCCGTCCATCTGTCCATCTTCCATCCATCCATCCATCTTCCATCCATCCATCTTCCATCCGTCCGTCCATCTTCCATCGGTCCGTCCATTCATCCATCCATCCATCCATCCATCCATCCATCCATCCATCCATCCATCTTCCATCCGTCCGTCCATCCATCTTCTGACCATCCGTCCATCCATCCATCCATCCATCTTCCATCCGTCCGTCCATCTTCCATTGGTCCGTCCATTCATCCATCCTTCCATCCATCCATCCATCCATCCATCCATCTTACATCCGTCTGTCCATCTTCCATCGGTCCGTGCATTCATCCATCCTTCCATCCATCCATCCGTCCATCCGTCCATCCGTCCATCCGTCTATCTTCCATCCATCCATCCATCTTCCATCCGTCTGTCCATCTTCCATCCGTCCATCCCTCCATCCATCCATCCATCCATCCATCCATCCATCCATCCTTCTATCCATCCATCTTCTGACATCCGTCCATCTTCCATTCATCCATTTATCAATTCATCATCCATCCATCCATCTTCTGTCCATTTGTCCATTTTCCATCCGTCTGTCAATCCATCTTTCATCCATCCATCTGTCCACCCATCCATCCATCTATCCGTCCATTTATCCATCCATCCATCCATCCATCCATCCATCTATCCATCCATCCATCCATCCATCCATCTATCCATCCGTCCATCGGTCCATCCGTCTGTCTGTATTGAATGTGTTTTTTCCACACATAACACTTCCCTTGTAATGAATATGTGCGGATGCCCTTCTGTTTCAGGTCATGTTACTGTGATTTTGGTTATTATGGGTGATCCTTCTTAGTTCTTATCATTGTATTCGGTCAAAATAACAGCACATGTACTTCCTGTCAGGGATCTGAAAGTAAAAACACTTACTGAAGAACAAAAGATCTGTATTCTCTCTCTCTTGTTTTACATGCAAATAAGAGGAAACGGTTTCACACCAATTTATGACATACGTAAGTGAAGTGAGAGCCACAGGAAGTTCATTATCTCATTATCAGCTTTTGAGTCAAAGATCAAATTACACAAATGGCTGTAAATATAGTGGTTATCTATATTTGTTCAGCTCCAGGCCCGTTTGTTTGCTTGTATGATTTTATCCTCCAAACTAAAATACTTGTATTTGTAATATTTGTTGGGAACAAGTGAACACAATAATAATAACAGAAGAGTCTATAATGAAGGTAGATTTTATCTAAAAAGTTTGAAATATCTTTAATTATTAAACTGTTTATTGATTTATCAATTGATCTCTCAAGCCGCTCGAAAACTTCTGGGTGGACGGAACAGAGCTGTGTGTTTAGATCTGTTTACAAACTTCAGTATTAAACAGTAAATCTCTTGGGAACTGAAGAGTGGATGGCGGCGAACGCAGCGAAATCAATAATGTAAAAATATAAGAAAAGTCATAATGGAAATGGACCAGAGACACTAGTTAGTGTTGATGATACAGATGATCAAATGGAATTAGGAAAGACAGGAGAAGAGAGGAATAAAGATATGAAGGAAGATGCAGGTACAAAGAAAAGAAAAAAAACATCAGACAGAGGTAAGACCTTCAGGGGAGAGTGGAAATGAACAGGAGGTGAGGGATGTAAATTTGGATGAGTTGAAGGTAATATTAAAATTTAAAGAGGATGGTGGAATACAAAAGGTAAGTCCAATTGTACTAACGAAAGAGTTGAGGAAAATAGTTGGAGAGATTAAGCTTGCAAGCGTGTTAAAGAATGGAAATTTAATGATAGTGTGTGACAATGAAGAGCAAAAAAGGAAAGTGAAGAAGATCAAAGTAATGTGCAAGCAGGAAGTGGTGAGTAGCAAGCTTGTAGGACAGAGGCAGTGGAGTAATATCTGGCGTGCCATTAGAAGTGTCTATGGAAGAGCTTAAAAGTAACATCAACGGAGGGAAAATAGTTGGTGCTAGGCGACTGTTTATGAAAAGAGAAGGGAATAGAATGGAGAGTCTCTCGGTTGAGCTTAGGTTTGAAGGAGTTATTTTGCCGGATAAGGTCAAACTTGGTTTTATCGGTTACACAGTGAGGCCTTCCATCAAAAATTGATGTTGTCAAAAATATGGGCATGTGGCTATGGTGTGTAAGTCTAAGAAACGATGCACAAGATGTGGGGAGGACATGATTATGGCAAATGTGAAGGAGCAGGACTAAAATGTTGCAACTGTGGAGGGCATCACAGTGTTGCGTTTGGGGGATGTGAGGTGAGGAAAAGAGCTATTGAAGGACAGAATGAGAGCGCTAAGAAGAATATAACATATGCAGAAGCTGTTAAAGCAGTTGATATAAAGAAGAAAGAGAAAGAAAAAGAGAAAGATGTGCAAAAGGAGAGGAGAAATGAGGAAACTTCAGAGATGGAAGGTAGGATCACAGAAGAGACAATGATTGTGAAGAAAACTTGTTGTTCATAGATAAAGTAATTAACTGTACTGCACAAACTGAAAAGAAGACAACTAAGATTCAAATCATAGTCAAGGCAGCAGAGAGATTCTGGGGAGTAAAGGATATATCATGGGTAATCATCAGAGATGGGCTGTTACTGAGACACAGTCAAGCCAGGAAGCTTGAGTTTAAAAGTGTTAATAAAGAGATGGAAATTAAACCTGATGTGATATGTATACAAGAGTCGTGGCTTAAACCCAAATTCAGTTTTGTTATAAAAGGATATACGAGTGAGAAAAGAGATCGAGGGGAGGGTAATGGTGGAGGGAGTATTACTCTGATCAAGGAAGGGATGCAATATAGAACATTAGACAAAGGTGTAACACAAGAGTATGTAGTAGTCGAGGTGTGGGTGAATGGAATAATAAACTTGTATAATCCTTGTGAGAAATTATTGTTGAATGAGTTAGAACAAATAGAGGGTCAAAATGAAGATAGAGTGATTTGGTGTGGGGACTTTAATGCACAGAGTATGTTATGGGGAGGTTTCAGATTGTAATGGAGTGGTGGTGGAAGATTTGATAGATCGGAGGAATTTGGTGTTTGAATGATGGGGTAATACAAGGGTAGACGTGGCTACAGGTAAAGAGTCTGTGCTAGATCTAACAATGGTGTCTGAATCAATTGCAGGGAGTGCTGAGTGGGAAATAATGCGACAAGAGTAAGAGTAAATGCAAGAAGAAGTGAGGTGAGTCAAGGAAATATTGTTGGAGGTTTGATAAAGCGAGTTGGAAGAATTTATAAGTCTGAGTGAAGAGGGATTAAAGAACATTATAATAGAACCAGATAGGTCGGTAGAGATGATTAGTGATGGAATCGTATATGCGATTCAAGTTGCAGCAAATAAATATATACCAAAGAGGAAAGGGGGAAGAATAAGATAGTTCCATGGTGGAATGAAGAATGTACAAGTGCAATAAGAAGGAAAACAGAGACCGGAACCATCGCTGTGTGATTGTGTGTTCACAACGGAATGATTTCAGCGGCGCTCGCGTTTCCGGTTAGTCTGAACTGGCGTTTGGTATTTTGTTGTGTTCATCAGAGCCTTAGTACAATAAAGCACACACACACACACATTTTAAACATGGACATGTAAGTTTGTGAAGTCCTGTCCTGCGACGAGCTCCTCACATCATGGCGGTCCCGATGGAAAGTCAGCTCCAGAGTATTTTTGAGGATGTAGTGGTGGGTTATTTCATTCTTTAAAAGAGTGTTCCATATACAGTACGAGCAGAATGTTATCTTATAAAACGATAAATAAATAAAAATAAATATTTAAGCTTTCAAATGCTTTGTTTACATCAGAAAACGGAGGTGACAGAAGAGGCGTTTGCTGGGTGAGTAAATAATAAAGACTGATAATACACGTAACCTGTAGTTAGTGAAGAGAGTGAGTCAGTGTGTGTGTGTGTGTGTGTGTGTGTGTGTGTGTGTGTGTGTGTGTGTGTGTGTGTGTGTGTGTGTGTTCAGGATGTTCATGGACAGTGCGGAGGATGAGAGGAACAAGCTCCTGAGCTGTTTAGGAGCCTTCAGACAGTACTGGAGCAGCCTTCCTCAGGTCAGATCACATCACATCCATCACTGCTGTCAGCAATCATCATGAGCGTTTATGATAAACGCCAATGTTCCAGTTGTGTTTAATGTGTGTGTGTGATGTCACTGTAGGAGTCGCATGATCAGTGCGTGCAGTGGATCGTCCGCTTCATTCATGGTCAGCACAGCCCCAAACGCATCGCCTTCCTCTACGACTGTCTGGCCATGGCGGTGGAGACCAGCCTGCTGCCGCCCAGGTCAGAACTACAGCCAGCTTTATTCACAGAGTGTGTGCAAACACACTAGGAATTTGTTGTGGTTTCCAGGAGTACATACATAACACAAGAGAATAGGAAGAACATTTAAATAGTCATTTTTATTTGTCTTGAAGTAATATACATCTAGATTAGAAGACTTATGTACAGATGTGTACATTATTCACTATACACCGATCAGGCATAACCTATAGTGCTGTCAAACGATTACTCACATCCAAAATAAAAGTTTGTGCTTACATAATATATGTATGTTTACTGTGTATAATTATGTATATTTGAATACACACACATATGTGTATATATTTAAGAAATATTTGGTTGTATATACTGTATATATATTTAAATATAAATATTTTGTATATAAATATATTTGGATGCGATTAATCGTTTGACAGCACTAATTATGACCTAATATTGTGTTGATCCTCCTGGTGCCATGTGTTCCCCAGGTAAGCGACGCACACACACCCGGCCATCCACGTGATGTAAAAGAAAACGTGATTCATCAGACCAGGCCACCTTCTTCCATTGCTCCGTGGTCCAGTTCTGATGCTCACGTGCCACTGTTGGTGCTTTCGGCGGTGGACAGGGGTCAGCATGGGCACCCTGACTGGTCTGCGGCTATGCCGCCCCATACGCAACAAACTGCGATGCACTGTGTATTCTGACACCTTTCTATCAGAACCAGCATTAACTTCTTGAGCAATTTGAGCTACTGTAGCTCGTCTGTTTGATCGGACCACACGGGCCAGCCTTCGCTCCCCACGTGCATCAATGAGCCTTGGCCGCCCATGACCCTGTCGCCGGTTCACCACTGTTCCTTCCTTGGAGCACTTTTGATAGATACTGACCACTGCAGACCGGGAACACCCCACAAGAGCTGCAGTTTTGGAGATGCTCTGACCCAGTCGTCTAGCCATCACAATTTGGTCCTTGTCAAACTCGCTCAAATCCTTACGCTTGCCCATTTTTCCTGCTTCTAACACATCAACTTTGAGGACAAAATGTTCACTTGCTGCCTAATATATCCCACCCACTAACAGGTGATGAAGAGATAATCAGTGTTATTCACGTCACCATAATGTTGTGCCTGATTGGTGTATATACAACTGTATAAATAGAAATATGTATTTACATAGTATCTATTTACTGCCTAACTCTCAGGTAGTAGTAGTAAATCCTTTATTCATTAGTTACAAACCAGAACTCAACCCAAACAGAGCAGGACAGTTTTACAATTCCCATCAGGCTTGAGAGCTCCACAGCCTCAGCACTCAGTTTTGGGTCATGTGACACAGCTCTGTGATGGTGTTCTTGCAGGATGGTGTGTCAGGCTCTGATCGGCTCGGACAGTCTGGAGTGGGAGAGGACTCAACTCTGGGCTTTGACCTTCAAACTCATCCGGAAAATCATTGGAGGAGTCGACTACAAGGTGAAGAGAGAAACTGCAAGCATGAATCTGCTGAAAACTGAAACCAGTAATGCTTTGTATTGAGCCATTGCTTTACAGCAAACTTGTGTTTGTGAATTCATAGAAGAGTTTGTGTTATATTGTTCAGAGAAGCCTCTGTTTTCTGCTGCCAAAGCAAATCCACTTTGATGAGATTGATATGGTAAAACCATCATTAGTAGACCAATCACAACAGACTGGGCCATCTGACCAATCAGAGCAGAGTAGACCAATCACAACAGACTGGGCCATCTGACCAATCAGAGCAGAGTAGACCAATCACAACAGACTGGGCCGTCTGACCAATCAGAGCAGAGTAGACCAATCACAACAGACTGAGCCATCTGACCAATCAGAGCAGAGTAGACCAATCACAACAGACTGGGCCATCTGACCAATCAGAGCAGAGTAGACCAATCACAACAGACTGGGCCGTCTGACCAATCAGAGCAGAGTAGACCAATCACAACAGACTGGGCCATCTGACCAATCAGAGCAGAGTAGACCAATCACAACAGACTGGGCCGTCTGACCAATCAGAGCAGAGTAGACCAATCACAACAGACTGGACCGTCTGACCAATCAGAGCAGAGTAGACCAATCACAACAGACTGGACCGTCTGACCAATCAGAGCAGAGTAGACCAATCACAACAGACTGGGCCATCTGACCAATCAGAGCAGAGTAGACCATTCACAACAGACTGGACCATCTGACCAATCAGAGCAGAGTAGACCAATCACAACAGACTGGGCCGTCTGACCAATCAGAGCAGAGTAGACCAATCACAACAGACTGGACCGTCTGACCAATCAGAGCAGAGTAGACCAATCACAACAGACTGGACCATCTGACCAATCAGAGCAGAGTAGACCAATCACAACAGACTGGACCATCTGACCAATCAGAGCAGAGTAGACCAATCACAACAGACTGGACCGTCTGACCAATCAGAGCAGAGTAGACCAATCACAACAGACTGGGCCATCTGACCAATCAGAGCAGAGTAGACCAATCACAACAGACTGGGCCATCTGACCAATCAGAGCAGAGTATACCAATCACAACAGACTGGACCATCTGACCAATCAGAGCAGAGTAGACCAATCACAACAGACTGGACCATCTGACCAATCAGAGCAGAGTAGACCAATCACAACAGACTGGACCATCTGACCAATCAGAGCAGAGTAGACCAATCACAACAGACTGGACCATCTGACCAATCAGAGCAGAGTAGACCAATCACAACAGACTGGACCATCTGACCAATCAGAGCAGAGTATACCAATCACAACAGACTGGGCCATCTGACCAATCAGAGCAGAGTAGACCAATCACAACAGACTGGGCCGTCTGACCAATCAGAGCAGAGTAGACCAATCACAACAGACTGGGCCATCTGACCAATCAGAGCAGAGTAGCCCAATCACAACAGCCCTGTTTAAACTCTCTCTCCAGGGCGTTAGGGATCTTCTGAAGGCCGTGCTGGACAAGATTCAGACCGTCCCAAACTTCGTGAGCTCGGCTGTGGTTCAGCAGCTGCTAGCGGCACGAGAGGTACGTTTGAGTTCACAGATCACGTCTCTTCTGGTGTTTCCTGGTTGTGATTAATTGTCCTGTGTGAAGGTGGTGGAGTACATACTGGACCGTAACGCTTGTCTGCTGCCCGCGTACTTCGCTGTGACCGAGATCAGGAAGCTGTATCCGGAGGGGGCGCTCTCACACTGGGTAACACACTCCGGCAGACTCCAGGGGCCAGACTTACTGAACCTCAGCTGTTCTTCACAAACTTAAACCTGCCATTTGTGCTTTTCAGCTGTTGGGCAGCCTCATATCTGACTTTGTTGATAGTTTCAGACCGACTGCCCGTATTAACTCCATCTGTGGTAAGACACATCCTCATCTCACAGTGTTATGGAATACTGTGTTTCATATCCCATAAGCCCCTGCGGCAGTCATATGTTTGAATAGTGTGTGTGTGTGTGTGTGTTTCAGGGCGCTGCAGTCTTCTGCCGGTGGTTAATAACTCTGGGGCCATCTGTAACTCGTGGAAGCTGGACCCGAGCACTCTGCGGTTCCCCCTGAGAGGAATGCTGCCCTATGATAAGGTACTACTGCGTGTGTAGAGGACAGACCGACACACATCTTCATGAATCTCACATACGAACGTGTCAGAACGGACAGCTGAAGCCAAATAACTCCAAGCACAAAGACCCTGGACTGACTGTGATTGATTGATCAGTGATTGATTGATTCAGAAACCCCGGTAACGGCCATACGTGAGTCAAGTTCTGGCGGAAAAGTGACCTCTGACCCGACTCATGACGAGCGACCTCTGACCCGACTCATGACGAGCGACCTCTGACCCGACTCATGACGAGCGACCTCTGACCCGACTCATGACGAGCGACCCCTGACCCGACGCATGACGAGCGACCTCTGACTCGACGCATGACGAGTGACCTCTGACCCGACTCATGACGAGCGACCTCTGACCCGACGCATGACGAGCGACCTCTGACCCGACTCATGACGAGCGACCTCTGACCCGACGCATGACGAGCGACTCTGACCCGACGCATGACGAGCGACTCTGACCCGACGCATGACGAGCGACTCTGACCCGACGCATGACGAGCGACTCTGACCCGAAGCATGACGAGCGACTCTGACCCGACGCATGACGAGTGACCTCTGACCTGATGCATGACGAGTGACCCCTGACATGACGAGTGACCCCTGACCCGACGCATGATGAGCGACCTCTGACCCGACGCATGACGAGTGACCTCTGACCCGATGCATGACGAGTGACCTCTGACCCGACGTAGAACGTAGGAGTAGCGTAAGCTCAGGTGAGAGTAGATGACCTCTGACCCGACGCATGACGTAGGATGTAGAAGTAGCGTAAGCTCAGGTGAGAGTAGATGACCTCTGACCCGACGCATGACGAGTGACCTCTGACCCGACGCATGACGTAGAACGTAGGAGTAGCGTAAGCTCAGGTGAGAGTAGATGACCTCTGACCCGACGCATGACGAGTGACCTCTGACCCGACGCATGACGTAGGACGTAGGAGTAGCGTAAGCTCAGGTGAGAGTAGATGACCTCTGACCCGACGCATGATGTAGGATGTAGAAGTAGCGTAAGCTCAGGTGAGAGTAGATGACCTCTGACCCGACGCATGATGTAGGATGTAGAAGTAGCGTAAGCTCAGGTGAGAGTAGATGACCTCTGACCCGACGCATGACGTAGGATGTAGGAGTAGCGTAAGCTCAGGTGAGAGTAGATGACCTCTGACCCGACGCATGACGTAGGATGTAGGAGTAGCGTAAGCTCAGGTGAGAGTAGATGACCTCTGACCCGACGTATGACGTAGGATGTAGGAGTAGCGTAAGCTCAGGTGAAAGTCAACGCCTCTCGCGGTTCAAACTAACTCAAGCTCCTCCCACATTTCTCTTTACAATTCTGGTTTTAGGCTCTAATTCTTGACCGGTGTTTTGTTTTGCTCCATCGTTTGTGCTTCTGCGTTTGTCAATACGTCACGCGTTGGGTCAGAGGTCACTCTTCCGCTGGAAAAAATGTGTTTAAGGCCAAAATGTGAGGTTTACCATTTTATAAAACGTTTTGTTTTTGTCAAAACCTGTATCATTTGATCTGTGTGGGTTGGATGTTACCTTAGATCTGCTCCACCTGCCCATATGGTAATAATTTCAGTTGTGCAGGTTGTATGAAGCCTTAAATTTGAATGAAAACCCCTGGTAAATATATCATAGTAAGTCCTGTGAATGTGCTGTTGACGTGTGTGTGTGTGTGTCCTGCAGGACCTGTTCGAGCCGCAGACGGGTCTGCTGAGGTATGTGCTGGAGCAGCCGTACTCCAGAGACATGGTCTGCAACATGCTGGGCCTCAACAAACAGGTGCCGCTTGCTCTCTCTTTCTCTCTCTCTCTCTCTCTCTCTCTGTGCTTTCCTCTGTCTCTCAGTGCTCTCTCTCCCTCCTCTGCCTCGCATGTCCATCCCCTTCTCTGTGATGAGAGGCTGACGCAGAGGCGTGGAGAGATCAGCTGCTTGTAGTTTGAGTAGTCCCACACTCCCTCCCACAGGAAGTGAATGACAGTGAATGGCCAGCCTCCACAATACTCCCTGCCAAACCAGTGCCTTTATGAGCCGCCACCTCTGCCCGGTGTGTCAGATCTCTCTCTCTCTCTCTCTCTCTGTCTCTCTCTCTCTCTCTCTCTCTCTCTCTCTCTCTCTCTCTCTCTCTCTCTCTCTCTCTCGGTCTGGTAGGGAGTATCGTCCCACCTGTCCCTCTCGTACCTGTCTCAGGGGGTGTGGTTTGGCTTGACTGACAGGGTTACTTGGAGCTGGCCTCCTAGTCACTGTATTTGTGTTTTCTTTTTTTTCTTCCTTTATTTTTGTTCTGTCCTGTCTTGCCCCGCCCATCCTCCTCCTCCTCCTCCTCCTCCTCCAATGCTCTAGACCTTGAACATTGCTCAGGTATGTTCACAATCTTACTGTTGTATTGTGACTAACCAGACTCTGGAAGCTTCCTCATAGCCAAACCCAACGAGTCCATCTAATTACGATTGAAGAACAACCTCAAGTCAAACAAGACAATAAACGTAGGGCTTGAAATTACTGAGTGCCACGAGCAATTATTAGAGCATTCGAACGACTGACCGAGAAATTCATCAGCTTTTCCGCAACAACCTTCTGCACTTTCAGCCAAACTGCTTTCTCTCTCTTTCCCAAAATTCAAGCTTTTATTTAACAAACAATGATGCTTGATTCTTCTTCCACACTTCTTACTGTTTCGGTTTCTTGCCAATGACATTTTTAGATCAGATAAGTCTTAGCTGTTGTAGTATGTGGGTCATTCACAGGAAACGGCGCCATTGAAGCTAAAATAATCCAGTGTTTTTTTTAAAAAATGTTATTGCTGAACATCCTAGAAATTATATTTACTCACCTCAGGTGCAAAGTACCAGGCTCTCATATTTAGGGATGCACCGATATAAAAAAGTTTGCCCGGCACCGATAATTCTTTACATTTGAAAGCTGATAACCAATAAATTGTCCGATAAATCTAAATCCAAATTTATATAATTTATGAGAGCCTGATTACAAAAACAAAAGTCTCACCATTAAAATCCATGTCCCAAACACACGATTATAATTGTATGTAGTCTGTGTGTGACGAGACCCTTAGCTCACGAGACGAGACAAGACGAGATGTTTACAGAGTATTTTTAAGAAATCCTCAATGTCTGCAGGTGCATTTAAAATGTTTTAACTCATCATCTTGTAATGAATGTCATTTCAGTTCTACTTTCTGAGTATGAATTATCATATGCAGTAAAAGACAACAATACTCAAGCACTGTAAAAGGTTTTGCACACACTCAACTGACTGGCTTCTGTCCTGTGTGATCGTCTCTTCAGACCTTAGAACGGCACATGATTTATGAGCTTCTACAACTTTTGACCTCCTAACTGAACTCTTTTCCACAAATTGATCATATTAAGTGCAAACAATAAGTACTCAATATTCAAAGTGCAAATAGAGACAAGCATGATACAGAGCGAAGAGATGGTTACAACTACACAGCCCAGCCTAAGATAGTTTTCATATTGGGAGATATCTGCATGCCTCAGGGAGCCGCTTTCAAACAGTGGTAACTTATTGAAATTGTGTTTGAATGCGCCACTTTCGTGATCGTGTGTACTCTGTGAATAGGGAGTGGTGGTGCTGAACGCGTATTTTAAAGAGTCCTGTCAGTCATCTCGTCACGTGATCAGCGCTGCGCACTACGGTCGGCTCGAACAGCTCGTGTTGGATGAGCTGATGGAATTGAAGCGACTGTTATCCACTGGAATTAAATAGTTTTTATTTCTATAAAAAGCAAAACGACAGTGGAGGCGTAATGTAAACGTTGCCATGGCATATTCTATCCTAACTTCACCCTCACACTCCGCGAGACAGCTTTTCACCTCGACGAGAAATCTCGTCACATTTTAATCTCGCGAGATCTCGTGGCACCCCTAGTGTGTAGTCTATATGACAGACTTGTGCTGCACATGTTGCACTGAACTGTATTTTCCTTTTTTGTCCAATCATATTCAATTCAAACCCATCATGGTGAACAGTGCATCTGAAGGAAAAATACATAATTTATCGACTCTAATATATCGGCCAAATTTTCTTATCGGGCTGATAATGATAACATTAAAGATGAATATATATCGGTGGATACCGATATGGTGGCCAGTATATTGCGTCCCTACTAATATGCAGACTATTTGTTAATTAGTGGGCTGTTTTTTCAGTGGTTGGTTCTGAACTAGGGGGGTAACGGTACAGTATTTGTACTGAAAATCATCAGTACGGTTCTTTTGCTTCGGTGTGCATGTGTCCCGAATGGCGTCTCTGTGTGCACAACATAGTTTCCCCTCTCTGCCCCCGACTAAAGATTTTTCTAGTCGACTTAAGCCATTAGTAAACTAATCGCACGTTTATATTAAAGGGTTAATTCACCCAAAAATGAAATTTCTGTCATTAATTCCTCTCCCTCATGTCAAACCCGTCAGACCTTCGTTCATCTTCAGACACAAATGAAGATATTTCTGATGAAATCCGAGAGGTTTCTGAACCACACATAGACAGCAACACAATGACCACTTTCAAGGCCCAAAAAGGAAGTAAAGACATTATTAAAATAGTCCATGTGACTCCAGTGGTTCAGCCTTAATGTTATGAAGTGATGAGAATACTTTAGTGCGCAAAAAACAAACAAAAACAACGACTGTTGCTGTCTATGGAGGGGTCAGATTTCATCAGAAATATCTTCATTTGTGTTCTGACGATGAACGAAGGTCTGACGGGTTTGGAGCGGCATGAGGGAGAGGAATTAATGTTTTTATCAGTGTTTTTTGGTGAACTCTTTAATTTATTTACTTAAAATATATACTGGTGGTCAGAATCCTAATCTACGCTCAAGCACACGCATAAAGCTTGCTGCAAAGCACCGGCAAAATGAATGATTATGAATGTGTCAGAAAAAATAGCAAGGAGACATTTTAATTATGTTTTAATAAACTAGTGTTTTCTGAGTCAGCGTCGGCTGCAAAGGTGAAGTTGACCATCAGGGTTCCCACTCATCCTGGAAAACCTGGAAAATTGCTGACAAATTTTCCAGTCCTGGAAAGCACATGGAAAATTAGAGAAAATGTAAAATGTCCTGGAATTAAAAAAAAAAAAGTTAAACAGGGTTTATCACTGGCCCAAAACAATTACCGTTGGTTGCAGAAAGTGCGATGTTCAGGAATGCTGAGTTTCACGTGCATGAAGTTGATATTCCCTTGATAATGACACAATATCGAGAACAATTTGTCATAGTGTATGATTAAGAGCTCATATTAAAAACTGATTTTATAGTCAAGTCATGGCCATAAACTGTACGCCTTTTAAAGACTTAGAGAGCAATATATTACTTTAGGGCGTGATCCTTGTCTTTTATTCTCGCTCTAGTAAAATTGAAAATGTCCTGGAAAATGATCGAGAAAAAGAGTGGGAACCCTGACGATGCTGACTCTCCACAGTGGACGTGCCTTTAGAGAGAATGCACCTTTCATGCGGATTACATAATCATAGAGTATTTCTTTTGGATTTTCAATTTGACATTTCAAGCTTTCTAAAGATGTATGTCTCATGTCTGTGAGGCAAGTATACGCTGAGTTTCGGTTCATTTTTGTAACGCTCAAGTTCACTGAGACCGAGACGGCAGAAAGCGCATCCTGATTGTTTTCATTATTGTACAAAAGCACAATGTTTTGTTGTTGTGAGTTTGCAGAAATAGAACAGAATGATGTATTACACTTATCTGTATAATCAAAAATGATTTTAGGTTGTGTTTTATGTTGTTTCCGTTGTTATAAGGAAACAAAGCAAGTGATCGCGTCGGCGCCTCCATGTCATGACTTCAGCTTCCACACCTGGAGATGCGCCTAATAATAGTGCACATTTATCTAGGTTAATGTTAGAGCGAACGGACGTAAAGTTGCTACGTATGTTTCAAATGAACCATATTTGAGGTCAATGGATGATAGGCAAACGTTTGTATTTCCTGCCCGACATGCTGTAATCACCACCCTTAACATCTGTCCCTCATGGACTGCGTGACTTCGCCACTTCCTTTTTTTACTGCGACTGACAGACTAATAAAATTTTGGTCGACTAAGCCTCTTATCGTCGACTAACGTTTAGCCGAATATTAGGGGGCTGCCCTAAATAATTCTAACCTTCTAAAAATATTCTGCTAACATATTTTGCAGTGTAAGCCCTTCAAATCTCCCAATTACAACCTCTGTTTAATAAATAAAAAATCATGATTTGGTTCATTTCACCTGCTGTACTGAAGACATATCAATCTGTGACTTTGCGGTACGTACCGATCCGTCATGTTTTGTGTACCGTTACACCCCTAACCCTAAACCAGTATATGTGGGAAGAGCACTGCTGTCACCACTAACCCATACCCATTATGGCAGTATTAATTATTTATGAGTTATGCGAGTTTCTGAAAGTGCCTTGTAATAAATCTCACATTAAAATGAATAAATAGTTAATTAGCCCATGCATAATTAATAACCCATTCAAAATGTCTTGGGGTTGAAGATCGGTGTAAACATTTCTAACACAGCTTAACTAGTAAACGGTACATTTAACGAGTGTGTTTAATGAAATACTGATGACGACAGAGAAACATTTTATGATGTTACCACCTTAAAAATATAATGTCAGAAACATAAAAATCATCTGTTGAAGAGAAAAATACACTATCTACATAGGAAAATATCGTGATTTTTTTAAAAAGAAAATAAATTAAAATTCTTTCTTTTTCCACTCTTCTTTTTGTGTATCTCCCCTTGTAATGACTCATATTCAGATTTAAATCAGATTTCATTTATATTCCACACTAAATGAGTGCTCCGTCTGGTAATTACAGTGTGATGATGATGTTCATTATATCAGTAGTAAGTCATGGCGCCTTTTCCTGAGACTGACCCTTAATCTCCCATCATTAGATAAGAAAAGAGTGATGAAGTGATAAACGTTAAAAGGATCGTTCACCCATTCTGTCCTCATTTACTCGCCGTCATGTTATTCAAACCTCTTTGACTTTCTTCTGTGGAACATAAAAGACCAAACAGCTTTGGTGACCATTGACTTCCATTGTTTGGTTACTTTGAGACCTTTGTGTTCCACTAGAGTGTGAGTAAATGAGTGTGAGATGATGATTTTTGGTGAACTACCCCTTTAACGTCTATATGACACTTTAGTCACTGCACTAACAGTAGTTCATGACGGAAATCCAGACCCGGTCGTGGTGTAGGTGTGCAGTCAGGGCCAAACACACACATCACTGTCCCTCTTTCAGGGATGATAAAGCGTACCTGAGAATGAAGACAATCTGTTAATTTCAAGCCCTGATCGGCGCATGCTGTGTGTGTGTGTGTGTGTGTAGTGGCGGTGCCGTTGTTCAGTGTGTGTTCTGCTGCTGTTTATTGGCTCTCTGGTCTGGGTGTTGTGTGCTGCTCAATGCAGACGGGTCACTCACACATCTCCTCAAGATAATAATTGACATTCATGCACCAGCCGACCTTCATCATGCTCTTAAAGTCCCCATGAAATCACAGCTTTGTGGCTTTTAGTCTGTTGATTTTGAGCTCATCTACAGTGCCTATAGAAAGTCATCATACCCTGTGAAAATCTTCACCTTTTGTCACATTACACCCTGTAAAATAAAATAAATTAAGTCTAACTTTTTTGAGCTGTATGTACACGTTATAACCCTCATCATCAAAGTGAAAATAACATTTAAAAACTTTCTGGAGGATTATTAAAAAATAAAAAACAGTCTAGCAGAGGGACGCAGGTTTTCCTCAAGAATTTGGCAGCATCCATTTTCCCTTCAATCCTGACCAATCGCCCAGTTCTCGCTGAAGAGAAACACCCCCACATCATAATGCTGCCACCACCATGCTTCACAGTAGGTATGGTGTATTTCGGGTGGTGTGCTGTGTTTGCTTTTCCCCAAATATAGCTCTGAAAGAAAGAAGCCACTCAGTCTCCTTTGCGCTATGCAAAAACACACCTGGAAGACTCTGATGCCATCTGGAAAAAGGTGCTATGGTCTGATGAGACCAAAATTTACCCTTTTGAAGTCCAAGAGCTTTGTTTGGCGAAAAGCAAAACAGCACACCACCCAAAATACACCATACCTACTGAAACGGTGGCAGCATTATGATGTGGGGGTGTTTCTCTTCAGCGAGGACTGAGCGATTGTTCAGGATTGAAGGGAAAATGGATGCTGCCAAATTCTTGAGGAAAACCTGCGTCCCTCTGCTGGACAGCTGAAGGTGGGCAGGTCATTCACCTTCCAACACAACTGTGATCTTAAACATACTGCCAAAAGAACAACACAAGGAAGAATGGGCAAATATTCCCCAATCTAGGTGTGCAAAGCTAGTAAAAACGTACCCCAAAAGTTTAATGGCTGTAATTAAAGCAAAAGGTGGCTCTACGAAGTATTAAATCAGGGGACTGATGACTTTTCCAACCCTGTTATTTTAGTTTTTCATTTTAATAATCCTCCAGAATGTTTTAAAATGTTATTTTCACTTTGATGATGAGGGTTATAATGTGTACATACAGCTCAAAAAAGTTAGGCTTAATTTATTTTATTTTACAGGGTGTAATGTGACAAAAGGTGAAGATTTTCAACTTTCTATAGGCACTGTATATGGTAATATACTCCTAAAATATGTTTTAACAGACATGCACTGGGAATATTGATGACGTCACAGCTCACAGGGGTGTATGCAAATGCGTGTCCAGTGAAATGCTCTTTCATGTCCCTCCCATTAAATATAAATGCCACATAATTGGGTAGGGAATTAAGTTAGTTCTGTTGTCTGATGACGGGCGTAAGCTAGTATAATTCGTCTTTGGATATCAGCTGGAGTAATTATGGTCTGCAAGTGTCAAATCCTACAGTGTGTTCATTGCTTCCATCCGTTGATCGAGTGCTGAACCGTTATTTAAATAAAGCCCTCAGTAGAGCTCTGCGGTAAGTTCGCCTCACCCTGACAAACACCCAATAGGAATTGAATGAATTTTGAAGCTTGAATACAGTCAGCATAAGTCAAAAGCGAAACGTAGGTTATAAAGCAGCGGTCACATGACTTCAATATCACCATCATTAAACTCTTTCAGTCTTTATTTAAAAACATTTGAGTCAGAAAAGGTTGATTATAAACAACGAGGCTGTGAAAACGTCTAGTTAGTACAAACCCGATTCCAAAAAAGTGGATTTCATGAGAGCTACACATTCCAAAAAAGTTGGGACAGGTAGCAATAAGAGGCCGGAAAAGTTAAATGTACATATAAGGAACAGCTGGAGGACCAATTTGCAACTTATTAGGTCAATTGGCAACATGATTGGGTATAAAAAGAGCCTCTCAGAGTGGCAGTGTCTCTCAGAAGTCAAGATGGGCAGAGGATCACCAATTCCCCCAATGCTGCGGCGAAAAATAGTGGAGCAATATCAGAAAGGAGTTTCTCAGAGAAAAATTGCAAAGAGTTTGAAGTTCTCATCATCTACAGTGCATAATATCATCCAAAGATTCAGAGAATCTGGAACAATCTCTGTGGGTAAGGGTCAAGGCCGGAAAACCATACTGGATGCCCGTGATCTTCGGCCCTTAGACGGCACTGCATCACATACAGGAATGCTACTGTAATGGAAATCACAACATGGGCTCAGGAATACTTCCAGAAAACATTGTCGGTGAACACAATCCACCGTGCCATTCGCCGTTGCCGGCTAAAACTCTATAGGTCAAAAAAGAAGCCATATCTAAACATGATCCAGAAGCGCAGGCGTTTTCTCTGGGCCAAGGCTCATTTAAAATGGACTGTGGCAAAGTGGAAAACTGTTCTGTGGTCAGACGAATCAAAATTTGAAGTTCTTTTTGGAAAACTGGGACGCCATGTCATCCAGACTAAAGAGGACAAGGACAACCCAAGTTGTCATCAGCTCTCAGTTCAGAAGCCTGCATCTCTGATGGTATGGGGTTGCATGAGTGCGTGTGGCATGGGCAGCTTACACATCTGGAAAGGCACCATCAATGCTGAAAGGTATATCCAAGTTCTAGAACAACATATGCTCCCATCCAGACGTCGTCTCTTTCAGGGAAGACCTTGCATTTTCCAACATGACAATGCCAGACCACATACTGCATCAATTACAACATCATGGCTGCGTAGAAGAAGGATCCGGGTACTGAAATGGCCAGCCTGCAGTCCAGATCTTTCACCCATAGAAAACATTTGGCGCATCATAAAGAGGAAGATGCGACAAAGAAGACCTAAGACAGTTGAGCAACTAGAAGCCTGTATTAGACAAGAATGGGACAACATTCCTATTCCTAAACTTGAGCAACTTGTCTCCTCAGTCCCCAGACGTTTGCAGACTGTTATAAAAAGAAGAGGGGATGCCACACAGTGGGAAACATGGCCTTGTCCCAACTTTTTTGAGATGTGTTGATGCCATGAAATTTAAAATCAACTTATTTTTCCCTTAAAATGATACATTTTCTCAGTTTAAACATTTGATATGTCATCTATGTTGTATTCTGAATAAAATATTGAAATTTGAAACTTCCACATCATTGCATTCTGTTTTTATTCACAATTTGTACAGTGTCCCAACTTTTTTGGAATCGGGTTTGTAGATGAGTTTATCTGTTCGGCGTGATGACATTTAATGTCCGAAAACTTCTCTAGTCTCATTTAGCCACTTGTTAATAATCAAGGCACATATTTTCAAATATCTTGAGCTTGTTCACCACAAACCTTATTTCAAATCCCCATTCAAAAAACTCATTGACTTTAGGATGACGGATCTGTAAGTGCTGAAACGCCTACATTTTCTCTGCATTTTCATTCTCTGCAGTGCTATTGTGTTGTTTTGCAAGGCGGAAGTAAGCCATTTTCTGTAAATGTGTGTTATGACCCCTGGCTCAAGGGAAGCAACAAAAACAAGGGACACACGCAAAACCAAATTATAAGCTCAAAAGTGATTTTTATTTAACTACAAAATTAAGGTGAGACTAAATAATGGAATGAAAACAATTAAAGGAAATAACAGTGTTTCCATCAGTAACATCAGTGTGTAAGGCAAGGTGCATGGTTGAAAGTGTAATGCAATGTTGAAGTGTAAATGCAGAAAGCAATCAAACAAAACACAAGCAAAGTTCCCAAAGCCAAAGTCCCTCCTTGGCTCAGCTGGAGATCTCTTTTTAAAGGAGCGCCTGAAGCACTGTCACAGGTGTATCCGATTGACTGCCAATTGAAGTAATTTGTGTGCAAAGGTACCAAACAGCAATTCCCAAGGCCAACAGCAGAAGTCGTCACAGACTCATTAGCCACTATCGGTAAAGAACTGGAAGAATAACAAAAGGCAGCATAACGGACAGATTTTGTACAGATAAAATAACTGGATGAGTGGCACATTCAAGTTACAAATGGGACAATAGGTCCTGCCTTCCTGTTTCAATAGGAAATACGCAGGTGAAGAAGAGAAAACTGTTCCATTTCATGGGGTCTTTAAACATAGCAAACAAACTGTACCTGTAAATGCACACGGATGCGCAGACACACCCGGCGGCCCAGCGTCGCTGATAGGTCTGTCCCTGCATGCCTCCTTACAGGGGAAGCTGCAGTGCATCAGAGGGATCGAGCTCGTCCCTCACACACACCTGTTGCACTTCTGACCCGCGAGCACCAGGGGGCGGCACTCTCCTGCAAATCTGTGTCATGCACTGCAGCTTTCCCTGCGATCAGGGCTTCTGTGAGCATCTTCATGCCATGCTTTCATTGGTGTGTGTGTGTGTGTGTGTTTGCTGTGAAGCCAGAGGCACTGGCCTGTCCCATTTGTGTTTGGCCATCTCCTGTGACTGTCGTGAGGCCGTGGTGAATATGCTCTGTGTGTTCGGTCAATACAGCAGCTCATGTCTATCAACTGTCTCTTATTTAGTTGTACTCATTAACTTCAGACAAATTTGGTCCGATATTAAGTATAAAAGCACAAGTGTACAAACTGAAACAGGGAGTGTAAAAGCTCAGTTTGAGTCGTGCACCTGCAGTTCATAGTTTTCACGAAACGTCACGCCCTTATTTAACCACCTGGAGGGCAAAACAAGACTTTCCTCTGTTGACCGCCAGTCATTTTTACAGAGTACTAATGTATTAACACAGTGATATTAAAAGATCTAAATCAGTACACAGTTTATGAATGATGCACACTATATACAGGCGAGCAGATGAACCCAGAATATGAACGCAACACAGTTTCTAGTTAAGCATTTTTCCATTGAAAACCATTATAAAGAAAACACTTTAGTGCATTGCATTCATATTCTGGGCTCATCTGCTCGCCTGTATATAGTGTGCATCATCAATAAGGTGTGTTTTGATATCACTTCTAATATTACTTTGTGTTTTTCAACTTAAGCGTTTTAGAACGGAGCTGTCCATGGATCACAAGTGCGCAAAACTCGCTTTTTGTTCACATATCTTTGCTTTTCTTCTTTTGAGATGGAAAATTGACAGTCCTGTGCTGCATTTCAATGTATGTTTTGAAAACTATGATAAAGTACACACTGCTTGCAGGCGATATCAAGAGAAATCAGCGTTTCATTGATCTACTCTAATACATCGGTTTAATCATGAGAACATACACTCTCTACACTTCCTCCTCATTAATTCAAACTAAACTACGAAAATCACCCATCCATAAATCGCTGGATTTATGACTATTATTAAAGTGTCACCTAAATTAGTTTAATTTTCATTGGATTTATTTTTCTAGGTTTATTTTCTTTGCATTATTTAGGTAGTTGTAATTTTCATACCCTAAACAGAATTTTTTCCATGTGCGTATTAAATAGTAATTAATATAATAGTTTGATGGCAACTAAACAACATTATTTCCTTCATGTTGCCTTCACATATGAGTTTCCCTGCACTTTGCTGCATGCTGGTTTATTATTTTGGTGTCATCATAATGACGTGTCCCAAACAACATGTGTAAAAACCCGTGAACTCTGGTTGGTTGTTGTACATGTCAATCAGACGGTCCCTTCTGTCTGATTGGACGGGTTTTTATGACACAATCCAGTCTAAAGTCAGTCTTGAGAAATCAAAAAATCAGACCATCCAGCTGACAGTATAAAAACTGAGGTCATTTTAGGTCAACTTGTGTCGCTTTCATACTAATTTATGATTTTGCTCGCATTTTGGCTCTATTGTTCTTTTTTGTCTTCTGACAATAACCGGCATAAGGATGCCTATTCAGCGCTCATCCGTTTGGCATGTCTAATCGTGTTGAAGTAATGAGGAAGTTAGATAGATGCTGAAGATTAGAGTTTTAGCGCACTAAAGTACTTATACTAAACTATCCAGTGAGTGTGTAGTAAACTGAAGAGTAAGAGATGGGGCATGTGTGAGGCTGATGAAAGAGTCTCCAGATGAGCTGGCAGTGTGTGTCGTTCAGGCTGTGTGTGTCGTTCAGGCCGTGTGTGAAGTGTTTCCACAGGCCCAGTTACTGGTGTGTCTGTAGTGGTTGTGGTCTGTGTAAGAGTGCGCTCCTGTCCACTGTTCTGCCCTATTGCAGCACAAGCAGAGATGTCCGGTTCTGGAGGACCAGCTGGTGGATCTGGTGGTGTATGCCATGGAGCGGTCCGAGACGGAGGAGCAGTTCGACGACGGCGGCACCAGTCAGCTCCTGTGGCAGCACCTCTCCAGCCAGCTCATCTTCTTCGTCCTGTTCCAGTTCGCCAGCTTCCCTCACATGGTGCTGTCGCTCCATCAGAAGGTAAACGCTCACACGGGTCCATGTCCCAAATGGTGCTCCTTCTCTTCGAGGCTTTAAGGAATAGTACCACTTAAACTTAGTAACCACTTACTCCCCAGCCACGCTGATCCAAACCCCAATGACTTACTCTCTTCACTGCCGGTCATACAATGACATCTCAAAGTGGGCAAGCTCCAAACGCAACAGTATGATATCAGTAGTCCGTAAGACTCATGTGATATATATTCCAATCAGGGCTTGACATAAACACCAAATGCGTGTGTATTTCAGCAGTGGCGTGTAACGCACTCACTCCTACTGGCCACTTTGGCAGGTTGAATTTTATATAAAATATATAAATTTTTTCAATTGTAGTCTTTTAAAAAGGCATCTGAAATAATAAGTGCAATGTTGTCAAAAATATAGATTTTTTTGATACATATCTGAAACGCTTTTAAAACGCTCTCTCTCCTCACTCGCTTCATTTGCTCCGGATCAATATTGTTGCTGTTACAGGGCTTGAATTTCTCCGTGGGATTGTGCGTATTGCGCATAATTTTACTCATTCCTGCTAATTTTGTCCTCACACCCAAAGCCGCCTCTCAGCACTAAACTTAGTTATTTTTCGCTGCTTATTGCACTTAAACACACAAAATAATGTCAAAATGCCGTTCTTGGCGAGTATTGACATAAACACAGTCAGTTCTGTTGTAAGTGAACGTAAACAGTTGAGAAAGAAAACACATGTGTAACAGTGTAATGGATCCGTGCGTCAGCTCTTAAAGTGACAGCAGCCTAATAAACCTGCTGCCAAATTATGAGATAATATTACAAATATCTATATGGCAGTTTTTCCCCATGGTATTGATGTCAAAATTGTGGCCCTTAAAAACTTTGGAAAACCACTAGCTACTGGCTAGTGATCAAGCCCTTTTTAAAATCATACAATAGCAACAGTAACAAACCCAAATTTAGGTTCAAATCAAGTTTGATTACATCTCGCAGATACAGAACAATTCATTATATCGGTGTGAAATAAACAGTTATGGAAATGTATAAATTAAAGCTAAAGCTCCAATCTCCTCCCAAAAATCCCGAAAAAAAGGCTGTTGGTGCCTCAGTGACAACTTTGCTCAGAGAATCTGTCAATCATGACGTCACACCTCCCGTTTTTATAGCATCAAATAACTAACTAAAACCAAACTTATTTAAAAAACGAACACTTGAAATGACATCAGCGTGATGATAACTGGCTAAAATGACAGAAACAATCTTTGGGAAAAAATTATTTGAAGTGTAATTTGATTGTTTAGTTTGTCTCGCGTCCCATTAGAATACATGGAGGGGCGGAGGTTATGAGCTATACTGGGACCAACCACCAGGGGGCGATCGAGACGCTTTGGCTTCACTTTTCAGGACGTGTGCGGCATGCTTGGTTCTGGGTAACACTTTATTTTACAGTTTCCTTGTCACATGTACTTACCATAGTAATAACAGTAAATTATGCATAATTACATGCAACCAAACCCTAATCCTACCCTAACCCTACAGTAAGTACAATAACAGTTAATTATCGTTACTTAGTACTTAAATATATAATTACACTGTAACAATGACACCTTAAAATAAAGTGTAACCCAGTTCTGTTATTGCGAGGTGTTCACTAACAGTATCCCACTGCAAAAGTATTTCAAACTTCGTTTTACCCAAAAGCAGAGAACGAAAAAGAAGTTTGCTGAAGTATATCGGGGCCTGTAGGGTTAGATCAAGAAGTATATTTGAAATTTATATTTCACTCCATCCTTATCTCCATCAACAAATCTCCCATCCATTGTAATGAATGATAGGTCTACTGATATGTACTGTTTCATGGACAAGTGCAAACCCAAACTAGACTGGCTGAAAGTCTACATGGAGTGCACCATTTGGGACAGAGCCACACAAAAGCACACATTCTCACATGTGAATTACCCTTCTCCTCCATCACTTCTGGCCTGTGTTTCATTGACCGTGTGTTTGTCCCTGTTCTGAACAGCTGGCCGGTCGGGGCTTGATCAAGGGACGGGATCACCTGATGTGGGTGCTGCTGCAGTTCATCTCGGGGAGCATTCAGAAGAACGCTCTGGCTGACTTCCTGCCCGTCATGAAGCTGTTCGACCTGCTGTATCCTGAGAAAGAGGTGAATGGCTCTGCTGCTGCTATTATTTCAGCAGGAGCTCATGAATTCATAATGTGACACTCTAAACATGCTCTAGGTGAAGGTCATCTGATCAAGGCTTCATTTACTCCTGTCTGCTCCGCTAGCGGGTTACACCTCTATTATTCAGTCGGTTATTAGTTATCACTTAGCAGACGCTTTGGCTCACAGTGTAATTAGTATTGGCTTCAATGCCTGGCTCTGGGACGCAGTGGGGACTAGGGCTGCACGATATATCGGTTTAGCATCGATGTGCGCATCCACGATAGTCACACTGCAGGATGAGCGATGTCAAGTATAGAGATCATAGCCAAATGCATGTGATTCTCAGATTGATTGCAAAGTTTAACCATCATGGAGCGAAAGTTCATCATTTGCACGTGTTTTAGGTCTTGTCAGCTTAAACATTTAAGTGATTTTATACAATTATAGCGCAAGAATACACAAAAGAGAACTCAAACTCGTGCAGCACAGACAGCATGCAAACAGCTAATTCAGTTCTCTTCCGCGCATATTTGTGCTTGAACGGACACATACATGCTAAATGATGTCAAGATGGCCGTCTCGGTGAGTATCCTCGTAAACACAGTCACTTATGGCTTACGTGAGCATAAACACTTGAGAAAGAAATCGGGTGCGTGCATCATTACATTGGATCCGTGCGTTCAGTCTTAAAGTGACAGCAGCCTAATATTCCTGCTGCTGTCTGCCATTAATGATAATCAAACAAAATACAGAGAAAATCACTTTTGTAGCTTTAACAAACATTAAATATATTTCATTTATACAGTGAAGACTGTTATTTTACATTTGATTATTTTAGTTTCTGTACCTGAATACTGTTAGACTTGCCTTAAAAGCAGACTGTCAGTTCAGATCTGAATTTTGTGCATATCTGATCAAAAAGTAACATTAAATACGATTCTTACAAATCCGTTTCAAGCTACATTCATATGTGGTTGAAAATCCTTCCATTTCTGCAAATCTGTTTCAGTCTGAACGCTCTGATTGGAAATAAAGCCTTGCGGTGGACTCCTACGCTTCCACGCTGTCGTAGTAGTGTGTTGTTGTTGTTGTTGTTGTTTTTTGGTGTAGGCATACCAATGTGATTAGAATTAGAAACCAATGCAGATGTTCTGGAAAATGAAAGCAGGCCACGGGACACACAAATTGGATCAGAACAATCGCATTTGGATTAATAAGTGCGGTCAAATGTACCGGTGCTCGGCGTAATTTAGTCATTTCATAGGAATTCATGCGATCAGTTTAGTTTGTATTTCCCCATGCAGATTTCACTCATATTTGAGTTGCTCACATGTTAGTGCCGTTCGAGTGATCCGAGTTTGAGTCCTGGCTCGGGTCCTTTTCCCAATCCTGTCCCCCCTCTTTCCTACTTCCTGTCAGTTCTCTATACGATCCTAT
>CM077185.1:771850-826850 GCA_039654105.1 Coreius guichenoti
TAATCACAGCATGTTCTGACCTTGGCCATTTTAGGGTCCATTCAGGCAGTACTACGGGATATTATACTGCCGTGTGAAATGCTGAAGACACATTTATTCACAGCAAAACAACACAAATGTGTGTTCCCATCCTGCCATTGCAAGTAATGTAGCTAGTTTATAATTTAATCAATTTTTCAGCTCTTGTCTGTTTTTTGAGAACACCATCATGTTCTCAAAGTTGCTGTCATTTCAGCTATTTTAAATCTGCATCCCGCTGAGGAGAAACTCTGTGATGACCTACTCTTCATGTGTCTCATGGACATGCTGTATCTAATGCAGTGCTGGCTGGCACTCACTGACCTTCTCAAGAGTCATTTGTCCCCATCTGGACTTTGTTTCTCATGCCACTACTTTGGCAAATGTAATAATTCTCCATTATCCATTTAGAAACCAACAGTTGTCTGCTCTGCCAGCACGCAGTGTGTCAAAACCAGCAGTTTTCATGATTACAAGAGGCTAAGGCCAGAGCACATCCTCCTCCTCAACAATAAGGCACTTCAATTCAAAAGTATAGGAAGACATGTCCACTTCCTCATTTGAGGGTTGGAGGAAGTGCTTCACTCACTTTAGTTGAGGTGTGGTGGACTCCTGCCATGTTCCTTGAGCTCCTTGTGGAGTGGGCGCTCTGGTGCATGGACTCTCCTCCAGTGGAGCTGCTTCAGCCACTGCTGTACAGAGAGGGCTCATCCATGAATTTTGGTCCTCATTGACCAGCAAAACATGTTATGAAGACCCCATTTACTCTGTTGTTGGGGGCACTTTGGGGCTTGTCTCACTACAGAAGGACTTAGGAAAGGGGTGTGTTCTGCTACATTACATTTTACATTTATTCATTTGGCAGACGCTTTTATCCAAAGCGACTTACAGTGCACTTATTACAGGGACAATCCCCCTGGAGCACTTGCTCAAGGACACACTGGTGGCGACTGCTGGGATCGAACCAGCAACCTTCTGCGTATCAGTTCAGTGGTTTAACCCACTAGACCACCATCTTACTTCTGCGTATCAGTTCAGTGGTTTAACCCACTAGACCACCATCTTACTTCTGCTACAGTACAGTTCCTCCACCATCCACAAATCAACATGATCATTCTAGGGCAGGGGTGTCTAATCCTGCTCCTGGAGGGTTACTGTCCTGCAGAGTTAAGCCAACCCCAAATAAACACACCTGAACCAGCTAATCAAGCTTTTACTAGGCATACTAGAAACTTGCAGGCAGGTGTGTTGAGGCAAGTTAGAGCTAAACTCTGCAGGACAGTGGCCCTCCAGGACCAAGTTTGGACACCCCTGTTCTAGGGCGTCCAACACTGCTCCTGGAGGACCACCTTTAGGCAGAGTTTAAATTCAACCCTAATCAAACACACCTGAACCAGCTAATCAAGATCTTCAGGATTTCTTGAGGATGGACGCTCCAATTGACCTTTTAAGGTGTGTTTGACGATTTTTATGATGCCTTCAAAGACAGCTTGGTCATGCAGGTTTGCGCTGCACAACATCAGGAAGATCAGACCATTCCTAACAGAGCATGCAACACAGCTTCTCATCCAGGCCCTGGTCATTTCTAGGCTTGACTACTGCAATGCGCTTCTGGCTGGACTTCCATCGTGTGCGATCAAGATGCTTCAAATGATTCAGAACGCAGTGGCACGTCTTGTCTTCAATGAGCCCAAAAGGGCCCACGTCACACCTCTCTTCATCTCTCTGCACTGGCTACCACTCGCTGCTCGCATCAAGTTCAAGGCGTTGACGCTTGCTTACAGATCCACCACAAACTCAGCACCCGCGTACTTCGACTCGCTCCTACGAGTCTACACCCCCACCAGAAGAAAAAAACCCTACATTTTCCTCTATTCCCTCCCTATTCTAGCTTATGCTACTCTAAGCAATGTCCAAAGCTTAGTATTTCAAGCACTTTTTGTGCTTGAAATACTACAAATACATGAAGCCTCTTCATGACGGATCGCTTCCTGTATTCCTCAATTGTAAGTCGCTATGGATAAAAGCGTCTGCTAAATGAATAAATGTAAATGCCTTCAGTGGGATCGCGTCTGTTTATTACTAGGTTGGTGTTTCCCTCTTGGGACGCTCTCTTTTAGCCTCCATTTGAAGCTCTAGAGCAGGGGTACCAATCCTGCTCCTGGAGGGCCACCGTCAAGCAGAGTTTAACTTCAACCCTAATCAAATACACCTAAACCAGCTAATCAAGATCTTAAGGATCGCTACAAACTTCCAGACAGGTGTGTTGGAGCTAAACTCTACAGGACAGTGGATCCCTCAGGAGCTGGATTGGACATCCCTGTTCTAGAGATTGTAACATCTCTTTAGGATAGATGCTCCAATTGATCTTTTAAGGTGTGTTTGATGACTTTTTCAGCATATTATGATGCCTTCAGTTGGATCACGTCTTTTTATTACTAGGTTGGTATCTCCCTCTTGGACACTCTGTTTTGGCCTCCATTCGAACCTCTAGAGCAGGGGTAGCCAATCCTGCTCCTGGAGGGCAACTTTCAAGCAGAGTTTAACTTCAACTCTAATCAAACACACCAGAACCAGCTAATGAAGATCTTCAGGATTACTAGAAACATACAGGCAAGTAGTTTGATCAAGGTTGGAACTAAACTCTGCAGGAAAGTGGATCTCGAGGGCCAGAGTTGAGAGTTCAACCTCATACATTTGAGGGTTTTATCATACCAAAGCACCTTATTACTCATTTTAACTCCCCGTGTTGATCTCTTTGCTCTGTCATGATGAGTTACTCTGAAGTGACTGTACTCTCTAAAGTCTTAAGTCTAATTCACATCGCACATAGACACCGACCAATGCCGATAGTCACCAGATTACAGTACATAAAATCTCAGACAAACACTGAACAAGAAACACACATCAATGCTAACAGATGGTGACAGAGGTAAGACTGATCCAACAAAACCAGACAAACATTTCTGTTGATGTTGGTCAGCATCTGAATTAGACAGTACTGTACATTTGAGGTGCCTAAACTCTTGGGTCCAACAGGAGACTGCAAGTCATTCATGCATGTGTCTCTGTGTATGCTTCGCAAGTCCTCTCTGTGCATAAAGGTGTCTTCAGCAAATCACAGAAGTGTTAAATCCCATAGATAATATGCAAGTGTCATGTGTTGTAGTTGTGCTTATTCAATGCCAAATTCTCAGAGGCGCTTCTGTTCTTCCCATTAGCTTGATCCACAGCATTGCAACCCGTGTCATTAAACTGGCCCACGCCAAGTCTAGTCTTGCCCTGGCCCCCGCCTTGGTGGAGACGTACAGCCGACTGTTGGTCTACATGGAGATCGAGTCCCTCGGCATCAAGGGCTTCATCAGTAAGTCTGACGCACACATCACAGATGTTTTTCATTTTCTGTCCTTTTCTGTCCCTGTCCTTGGATGTGACTGTGTTTCTCCGACCCTCCACTAGGTCAGCTTCTGCCGAACGTGTTCAAGTCGCACGCATGGGGGATTCTCCACACGCTGCTGGAGATGTTCAGTTATCGCATGCACCACATTCAGCCTCATTACCGCGTGCAGCTCCTGTCACACCTTCACTCGCTTGCCGCTGTTCCACAGACCAATCAGAACCAGCTGCACCTCTGGTTAGACTCCGCCCACACACTCACACAACACTACTTCATGCTTCAAGTTAACGAACAAAACACTGTTGGATGAGAAGAGTGGACAGTAGTTATCACAGAGTGCTATGGTTTAAAGCTTTTCTGGAAGTGCTGTAAGCGTGCAGTGTGCAGAATATACTGTCCACCAATATTTTAAATAGTTTGTGAAACAGAACACATAATGATGTCTCACTGTGTTTGTGTGAGCAGTGTCGAGAGCACCGCTCTGAGGCTGATCACGGCTCTGGGGAGTTCAGAGGTTCAGCCGCAGTTCACACGCTTCCTCAACGACCCTAAAACTGTGCTGTCTGCCGAGTCAGAGGAGCTGAACCGAGCGCTGATCCTCACGCTGGCTCGAGCCACACACGTCACAGGTATTTCACATCAATAATACACACTACTGATGATATATTCACATCATTGTTGGTTTGGCGAATTGTCTCAACGATTCGTTTTCTGTGCTGGGGTCATTCTATAATTTAGGGTAGCCAAGTCAAGTCACCTTCATTTATATAGCATTTTTACAATATGTTTTGTAATATCAAAATGGTTTTTAATGATTAAGCTTGGCAACTAGCAGATACGTTACACTTATAAAATATTTTTGTTTTCTGGAGAAAAGAACCATTGTTTGTAAAATGATGTGACCACTGATGTGAAATGTACGCTAAATTATAGAATGACTCAGACATTTAATTTCACTATAAATATTTAAATAAAGAGCTTTTTTCATTTCCATTGTGCAGGCAACATGTTTAAAAAATAACTTTAAAATATTGTTTTTCAAAATGTGTTCCTGAATAATGAGCCTCCCATCTGTGCGGTGCAGATTTCTTCACTGGCTCGGACTCTATTCAGGGCACCTGGTGTAAAGACATCCTGCAGACCATCATGAACTTCACGCCTCATAACTGGGCTTCTCACACACTCAGCTGCTTCCCTGCTCCGCTGCAGGTACTCACACACACTCGTTCACACACACACTCTCACACGGTCGATAAATTAATGGAACGACTACTAGTCGGGGGCAGTCCTACTTTATAGTTCTAGTTCTTGGAGTGAACGGGCCTTTAGTGATTAATAATAACTTCTCTTCTCTCTTGTGTTCTTCTTCCAGGCGTTCTTCAAGCAGAATAATGTTCCGCAGGAGAGCCGCTTTAACCTGAAGAAGAACGTGGAGGAGGAGTACAGGAAGTGGAAATCTATGACCAATGAGAACGACATCATCACACACTTCTCCATGCAGGGCTCGCCGCCACTCTTCCTGTGTCTGCTGTGGAAGATGCTGCTGGAGACGGACCACATCAACCAGATCGGCTTCAGGTACAGCACTCTCCTCTTCTGACATCATTCATCTGTGCATTTATGCATTTAGCAGATGCTTTGATCCAAAAGAGGCGCATATGCAATTCATCACAGAGCCACCACTATTCATAGTATACACCGATCAGGCATAACATTATGACCACCTTCCTAATATTGTGTTGGTCCCCCTTTTGCTGCCAAAACAGCCCTGACCCGTCGAGGCATGGACTCCACTAGACCCCTGAAGGTGTGCTGTGGTATCTGGCACCAAGATGTTAGCAGCAGATCCTTTATGTCCTGTATGTTGTGAGGTGGGGCCTCCATGGATCGGACTTGTTTGTTCAGCACATCCCACAGATGCTCGATTGGATTGAGATCTGGGGAATTTGGAGGCCAAGTCAACACCTCAAACTCATTGTTGTGCTCCTCAAACCATTCCTGAACCATTTTTGCTTTGTCGCATTATCCTGCTGAAAGAGCCACAGCCACCAGGGAATACCGTTTCCATGAAAGGGTGTACATGGTCTGCAACAATGCTTAGGTAGGTGGTACGTGTCAAAGTAACATCCACATGGATGGCAGGACCCAAGGTTTCCCAGCAGAACATTGCCCAAAGCATCACACTGCCTCCGCCGGCTTGCCTTCTTCCCATAGTGCATCCTGGTGCCATGTGTTCCCCAGGTAAGCCACGCACACGCACCCGGCCATCCACGTGATGTAAAAGAAAACGTGATTCATCAGACCAGGCCACCTTCTTCCATTGCTCCGTGGTCCAGTTCTGATGCTCACGTGCCACTGTTGGCGCTTTCGGCGGTGGACAGGGGTCAGCATGGGCACCCTGACTGGTCTGCGGCTATGCCGCCCCATACGCAACAAACTGCGATGCACTGTGTATTCTGACACCTTTCTATCAGAACCAGCATTAACTTCTTGAGCAATTTGAGCTACAGTAGCTCGTCTGTTTGATCGGACCACACGGGCCAGCCTTCACTCCCCACGTGCATCAATGAGCCTTGGCCGCCCATGACCCTGTCGCCGGTTCACCACTGTTCCTTGGAGCACTTTTGATAGATACTGACCACTGCAGACCGGGAACACCCCACAAGAGCTGCAGTTTTGGAGATGCTCTGACCCAGTCGTCTAGTCATCACAATTTGGCCCTTGTCAAACTCGCTCAAATCCTTACGCTTGCCCATTTTTCCTGCTTCTAACACATCAACTTTGAGGACAAAAGGTTCACTTGCTGCCTAACATATCCCACCCACTAACAGGAGCCGTGATGAAGAGATAATCAGTGTTATTCACAGTGGTCATAATGCTATGCCTGATCAGTGTATATGCCATGTTTATTAGAAAGCTTGATTAGGAAGTGAGCTAGAGTGTGTTGGGTGGTTAAGTGCTGGTTGAAAAGGTTCTTGAAAGCTGTGATGGTCTCATCAGGTCGGGTGGAGGTTGGCAGCTCAATCCACCAGAGAGGAACAGAGAGGGTGAAGGGTCTGGAAAGTGACTTGTTCAGTGATTGTAGTTGGCGGGAAGGAGCGTACACATGTAGGAGTGAAGTGAGGTAGGGAGGTGCTGTTCCAACGGCAGATGCTGTTCTTTTCAGTATGTCCTGAACATCTTTTTAGAGTAGTAAAGCTCTAGTCAAGCTGCTCTTTTGACTACTAATGGAAGGAGAAAAATAATCGATTCTCCAGTGCATCTTGTCGATTCTTTAGAATTATAGAATCATATCTGTTTAATTTAACCATGAAGGCTCTTATGACAGACAGCTGTTTGCTTCCTGTTAATTTCACACACACAAAAAACATATTTTAAGTGTGTGTTCCTGGACCTTTAGCTGGTGTGTTTGTTCACACATCATCTGACAGTGATTTCAGATCATCCTTTATAAGCACAATAAGTGTCTTGTGTCTGCAGCGCTCATCTGTCTCTCTTTGAATGGCTGTTATTAGTTTGTTGTGCATCATTTGAAGTGTAAGTGTGTGTGTGTGAGTGTGTGTGGTCTGCAGCTGCTCTTGGCCGTATAAAGGCTGCTTGTGCTGGTCTGAATGGAGTGCTCCTGTGTGATCCACTTTATTCACCAGTCACGAGCTCTGCCGCATTACATCGGCAGATGTGCAGAAGGGCTTTCTGACGTTTCTGCCTCTTTCTCAGAGCAATCAAAGGCTCCAGGATACACAAGCGGCGTGATATTAAATCACTGGACACTTTCAGCTCAATGTTCAGACTGTCAGATGGCAGTAAACACAGACTCTGCATTCAAATGCTAGTTTTAAGAAAACGCCGTGCTTATGTAATCGCTCATTCTTATTCTCAGTCTCTTCTACTTTACTGGCGGTTTGTTCTGACCCTTGAGCCAATGTTTCCCTTGTGTTGAAAAGCATAAGCTGGTGTTCCGGATCATAAATGACCGGCCTTTTAAATTGCTTTGGTTATGATGTATAATCACAGAATATTGGATTCAATCTTTTCGTCAACTTGTTTTCTTTCAATAGCACAGGTTTTTGATTGGAAGTGATTGATTGGTAGGCCTCATTGATCTGACATTATACACCCTCATAAACTCAGATCAATAAGGCCTACGATCAATCAGGTCAAAACCTGAGGACAATTGCATAAATTTAACTGTGTCTTAATCTAGTTTGACCAACTAGCAGTTAACCAAGGGGTAATTAGTCTTTGGAGAGTCTTTGTCCACTCAACCTCTCCTCCTCTCGTGCATTAGGACGATATACACACACGTCCTCTTTCAGGCAGATTCATAACATCTGTAGTTGATTGGAACTTCTTAATTATTGCCCTGATGGTGGAAATGGGAATTTTCAATGCTTTAGGCTCTTTTCTTATTTTGTGAAGTTCAACAATCTTTTGCTGCACATCAGAACTATATTCTGTGGTTTTACTCATTGTGATGATGATTAAGGGAATTTGGCCTTTGTGTTTCCTCATATTTATACTCCTGTGGAACAGGAAGTCATGGCTGGACAATTTCATGCTCCTAGTCAAAAATGTGCTAAAACATGTATATATGAATGGGAATATACTTGAGATATTTTACTCATAAAAATTCTAGGGGTGCCAATAATTCTGTATGATATAATAGTCAGAGAAATTAAGTTAACATCACGCACTGAAAACACAACCTGCTACACACAGAGAACACACAACCTGCTACACATTAACATGTACCGAACACACAACCTGTTACATGTTAACATCACACCGAACACACAACCTGTTGCATAACAACACGCATCAAACACACAACCTGCTAAACATTAACACTCACCAAACACACAACCTACTACATGCTAACACCACGCATCGAAAACACAACCTACTACATGCTAAAATGCAGTGAACACACAATCTGCTACACGCAAACACACAACCTGCTACACGCTTACACGCAACGATCACAGAACCTAAATGTTAACAACATGCATCGAAAACACAACCTGCTACACGCGAACAACATGCACTGAACACACAACCTGTTACACGTTAACAACACGCATCGAACACAACCTGTTACTCAATAACAACATGCACTAAACACACAACCTGTTACACGTTAACAACACGCATCGAACACACAACCTGTTTCCCGTTAACAACACGCATCGTACACACAACCTGCTAAACGTTAACAACATTCACTAAACACACAACCTGTTACAAGTTAACAACATGCATCGAACACACAACCTGTTACACGCTAACAACATGCACTGAACACACAACCTGTTACACGCTAACAACATGCACTGAACACAACCTGTTACACGTTAACAAGGCACATCAAACATACAACCTGATACACGTTAACAACACGCATCGAACACACAGCCTACTACACGCTAACAACATGCACTGAACACACAACCTACTACACGCTAACAACATGCACTGAACACACAACCTCTTACAAACACGCACTAAACACACAACCTGTTACACGCTAACAACATGCACTGAACACAACCTGTTACACGCTAACAACATGCACTAAACACACAACCTGTTACACGCTAACAACATGCACTGAACACAACCTGCTACACGTTAACAACGTGCATCGAACACACAACCTGTTACACGTTAACAACATGCACTGAACACACAACCTGTTACACGTTAACAGTGCACATCAAACATACAACCTGTTACACGTTAACAACACGCATAGAACACACAACCTGCTACACGCTAACAACATGCACTGAACACACAACCTGTTACACGCTAACAACACGCACTGAACACACAACCTGTTACATGATAACAACATGCACTGAACACACAACCTGTTACACGCTAACATGCTCTGAACACACAACCTGTTACACGCTAACAACATGCACTAAACACACAACCTGTAACACGCTAACAACGCGCATCGAACACACAACCAATTACACGCAAACAACGCGCATCGAACACACAACCAATTACACGCAAACAACATGCACTGAACACACAACCTGTTACACGTTAACAACGCACATCAAACATACAACCTGTTACATGTTAACTACACACATCGAACACACAACCTGCTACACGCTAACAACATGCACTGAACACACAACCTGTTACATGTTAACAACATGCAGTAAACACACAACCTGTTACACGCTAACATGCACTAAACACACAACCTGTTACACGCTAACAACACGCACTGAACACACAACCTGTCACACGCTAACAACACGCACTGAACACACAACCTGTTACACGCTAACAACACGCACTGAACACAACCTTTTACACGCTAACAACACGCACTAAACACACAACCTGTTACATGTTAACATCACACCAAACACACAACCTGTTGCATAACAACACGCATCAAACACACAACCTGCTAAACATTAACAAAAAAAAAGATATGATACATTGTATTATATTTGATACATCTGGCTTTAATGTCTCATATAGTATTATACAGTGATAATATGGAGGAGAAAACACCTTGATTAAATTCTGATGCTTGTAATGTAAATCAATGAGATCTTACATTAAAATGCATATAAATATCAGTATCTGCCAATAATATGTCTTAGTAAGATGATATTTAAATGCTTAGTTTTATGATCAAAGCTCTGTAGTTTTATAACATGTAATGCAATGCAGTGATGATTGAGATGAAGAGGCAAACGTTTGCCTAATAAAGTGAAGTGAGTGTAGCAGACAAACAAACCAGATTCTGACATCAGATGGACTCTAGCATGATAATGCCTAACTAACATGTTAACTGTTTTGTGACTTCCTGTCCTCAGGGTCCTGGAGCGCATCGGGGCGCGAGCGCTGGTGGCCCACGTGCGGACGTTTGCCGACTTCCTGGTGTACGAGTTCTCTACGTCAGCGGGGGGGCAGCAGCTGAACAAGTGTATCGAGATTCTGAACGACATGGTGTGGAAGTACAACATCGTGACCCTGGACAGACTCATCCTCTGCCTGGTGAGCCTGATCCTCCTCCCCGGACTAACGGCTCACTGCATCGCCCTTCAGTATTCATGCTCGACCCTTAAATATTGGCTGTCCAATGACTCAGCATTGCCCTGAAAATAACACTGCGGTAATCTGCAACATAAGCTTGTTTTACAAGTTAGAAGGTCAATGAATTCACAGTGCCGGCTGTATCTGCACAAGGCAGTAAATGAGCGTCATTGATCATGTGACTCACGGTCAGACGGTCAGATTTTGTTATTCCAGTGAAGCTCAAATACTGAGACACTGGAGCTTCAACGAGTAATTATGCAAACCAGTTGTTAAATCATTGAAAGATGGTCGAAAGTCCTAATCAGTGGACATGTATTTAATCATCTCCATTGGTCTCACTGAGGTTTAAATCAGAGATGTTATTCAAACCTTTTCTAAAGTCGGTTTGTAAGATTGCCAGAGTGCTTTTGATTATATGTAATCATTTAAAAAAATGAGTATGTTTATATGTCAAGTGAATCCGCTGTGCTTCAGTGTTGTTTCATGTTTGACTCCTGGATTTATTGGCCTGTTACCGCAGCATGTGAGAAAAGCTACATGTGAAACATTATCGGTGTGTCAGAAGCAAACAGAAGGCCAGCTGGACTGTAAACAGCCCTGGGATCAGCCTTCATATCCGCTGATCAATAAGCTTCCTGCTGCCACTGTACACGGCCCGTTTATCAGTCCTGATCGAACAGTGACTTACTGACACAGACCTGCAGAGCACAGCCGTCACTGCAAACAGACCCTGCGTGTTTACTGATGACAACATCACTTGTGTTTTATTAATACACACACTGGAAAGCATTTCCTGAGAGCTCTGCTGTGTCGGCATGCTACACTGAACAAACATTTCCAAACGCATGCCGTGGCGCTGAACGTTGTGTGTTTTCATGCAGGCGATGAGGAGTCACGAGGGGAACGAGGCTCAGGTCTGCTACTTCATCATCCAACTTCTGCTCCTCAAACCAAACGACTTCCGCAACCGCGTGAGTGATTTTGTGAAGGAGAACGCCCCAGAACACTGGCTGCAGAGCGACTGGCACACCAAACACATGACCTACCACAAGGTAACACAACAACACACAACCTGCTACAAGCTAACAACACACACCGTACACATGACCTACCACAAGGTAACACAACAACACACAACCCGCTACATGTTAACATCACGCACAAAATAAATAACCCGCTACACGTTAACAACACATAACGAAAACATCCTGTTACATGCCAACACACCGAACACACAACCTGTTACACGCAACAACATGCATCAAACACACAACCTGCTACACGCAACAACATGCATCGAACACACAACCTGCTACACACTAACACTACGCATCGAACACACAACCTACTACACGCTAACACCACGCATCGAAAACGCAACCTGCTACATGCTAAAATGCAGTGAACACACAATCTGCTACGCACAAACACACCAAACACACATAACCTACTACACGCTTACATGCAACGATCACAGAACCTAAATGTTAACGACACGCACCGAAAACACAACATGCTACACGTTAACACCACACATCGTACACACAACCTGCTGTACACTAACAACATGCACTGAACATAAAACCTGTTACACGTTAACAATAAACTCTGAACACACAACCTGCTAAACGTTAACGCATCGAACACACAACCTGCTACACGCTAACAACACACACCGTACACATGACCTACCACAAGGTAACACAACAACACATAACCTGCTACACGCTAACAACACACACCGTACACATGACCTACCACAAGGTAACACAACAACACACAACCTGCTACACGCTAACAACACACACCAAACACATGACCTACCACAACACAACATACAACCTGCTACACGCTAACAACACACACCGAACACATGACCTACCACAAGGTAACACAACAACACACAACCCGCTACATGTTAACATCACGCACAAAATAAATAACCCGCTACACGTTAACAACACACAACGAAAACATCCTGTTACATGCCAGCACACTGAACACACAACCTGTTACACGCAACAACATGCATCGAACACAACCTGCTACACGCAACAACATGCATCGAACACACAACCTGCTACACACTAACACTACGCATCGAACACACAACCTACTACACGCTAACACCACGCATCGAAAACGCAACCTGCTACATGCAGTGAACACACAATCTGCTACGCACAAACACACCAAACACACATAACCTGCTACACGCTTACACGCAACGATCACAGAACCTAAATGTTAACGACACGCACCGAAAACACAACATGCTACACGTTAACAACACGCATCGTACACACAACCTGCTGTACACTAACAACATGCACTGAACATAAAACCTGTTACACGTTAACAATACACTCTGAACACACAACCTGCTAAACATTAACACGCATCGAACACACAAGCAACTACACGTTAACAGCACGCATCGAACACACAACCTGCTACACGTTAACAGCACGCATCGAAAACACAACCTGCTACACGTTAACAACACGCATCGAAAACACAACCTGCTACACGTTAACAACACGCATCGAAAACACAACCTGCTACACGTTAACAACACACATCGAACACACAACCTGCTACACGTTAACACGCATCGTACACACAACCTTCTATACACTAACAACATGCACTGAACATATAACCTGTTACACGTTAACAACACACTCTGAACACGCAACCTGTTAAATTAACAACAGTTATCAAACACACAACCTGCTACATGTTAACAAAACGCATCGAACACACAAGCTGCTACACGTTAACAACACGCATCGAACACACAACCTGCTACACGTTAACAACACTCACTAAACACACAACCTGCTAAACGTTAATAACACGCATCGAACACACAACCTACTACATGCTAACACAACGAACTTGTAACCTGCTACATGCTAGCAGCACTCACCGAACACGCAACTTGCAACAAGATAACACTCACCAAACACACAACCTACTACACGCTAACACCACACACTGAACACAACTTACTACATGCTAACAACACGCATCAAAAAGACAATCTGCTACATGCTAAAATGCAGTGAACACAACTTGCTACATGCAACAATCACAGAACGTTACACACTAACAACACGCACCGAACACACAACCTGCTACACATTAACAACACTCACCAAACACACAACCTGTTACACGCTAACATCACAATGAACACAACCTGCTACACGTTAACAACATGCACTAAACACACAACCTGCTAAATGTTAACACGCATCGAACACACAACCTGCTACACATTAACAACACAGAATTTATCACATTTATTTGCTACTAAGCGTCACTAATAAAATCTCAGTTCAGGATATTCAGCCAAATATCAAGTTTGATGAGTTTCTGAAATGTCATAAACACAGTTGTTATCCCCAGTCTTTATTTCTCCGTGGCATTTTAAGTAGAGATTGACCTCAGATTGTCGTGACATTTCTTCTTGTGTGTATCTGTGCTGAATGGCAAACAAAACATAATTCAGCACACAGTTTGACCTGAGCTGAACCCGACCATGAGACCAAAGCTAACATGTGACCACTCTGAGTTTTGAAAGAGACGTATTCTTGAGATGTTTTTCAGTGGACTTGGTCACGTCCCCGGCAGCTGTTTTCTAACATACAGTACAGCTGTTATCTACTGGGTAAAGACTGAAATATACAACACTTAAGACCCGTTCACACCAAGAACGACAGCTATAAAGATAGCTATATTAGCATCAAGACCAGCGGACGATATCATTAATCCATATGAATGGAGCGGTTTAATCCAAGTCTTCAGAAGAAACACAATCGCTTTATATGATGAACAGGTTTAATTTAGGCTTTTATTCACATATAAACATCGATCAGCATGCATACATACACCAATCAGGCATAACATTATGACCACCTTCCTAATATTGTGTTGGTCCCCCTTTTGCTGCCAAAACAGCCCTGACCCGTCAAGGCATGGACTCCACTAGACCCCTGAAGGTGTGCTGTGGTATCTGACACCAAGAAGTTAGCAGCAGATCCTTTAAGTCCTGTAAGTTGCGAGGTGGGGCCTCCATGGATCGGACTTGTTTGTTCAGCACATCCCACAGATGCTCGATTGGATTGAGATCTGGGGAATTTGGAGGCCAAGTCAACACCTCAAAGCCAGCCTTCGCTCCCCACGTGCATCAATGAGCCTTGGCCGCCCATGACCCTGTCTCCGGTTCACCACTGTTCCTTCCTTGGAGCACTTTTGATAGATACTGACCACTGCAGACCGGGAACACCCCACAAGAGCTGCAGTTTTGGAGATGCTCTGACCCAGTCGTCTAGCCATCACAATTTGGCCCTTGTCAAACTCGCTCAAATCCTTACGCTTGCCCATTTTTCCTGCTTCTAACACATCAACTTTGAGGACAAAATGTTCACTTGCTGCCTAATATATCCCACCCACTAACAGGGGCCATGATGAAGAGATAATCAGTGTTATTCACCTGTCATAATGTTATGCCTGATCGGTGTATAGAGCACATCACATATGGTAATCATGGTTTTTCAACTATAAAGCAGCTCTAAAAGGACAATAGTGTTATTCAGTTCAATAACAATTGAGTTCAATTAATCTATAAGCAGTTCTACACAAGAAATAGTGTTATTCACTTTGAGTCAGTTTACTGTTGATTCCAATAACTGTGATGCTGCAAATTTCATCAATTATGAGAAACAGTCGATTCAGTTATAAAGAAACAGTCTGATCATCCAACCTAATTCAGGTCAAGTTTATCTCATCCAATAGCGTCAGTGCAGTCAAATCATT
This sequence comes from Coreius guichenoti, assembly GCA_039654105.1. Taxonomy (NCBI): domain Eukaryota; kingdom Metazoa; phylum Chordata; class Actinopteri; order Cypriniformes; family Gobionidae; genus Coreius; species Coreius guichenoti. The sequence continues at coordinate 787,164 of CM077185.1, forward strand.
TTGCCAAAAGCCAGCCTATTGAATGACAGAATTCTAGCTGGGATGTGATGATGGTTTTGATCGTAATGAGCTCCTCCACTGTTGACCCGTGCAGAAGTATCCAGAGAAGCTGTACTTCGAGGGTCTGGCAGAGCAGGTCAACCCTCCCATTCAGCTGCAGTCTCAGTACCTGCCCATCTACTTCGGCAACGTGTGTCTGCGCTTCCTTCCTGTGTTCGACATCGTCATCCATCGCTTCCTGGAGCTGCTGCCCGTGTCGAAGTCTCTGGAGACGCTGCTCGATCACCTGGGGGGGCTCTACAAGTTTCACGGTGAGAGTCAGGAAGGGGAGTGGATCTCAAATGTTGCTGTTTAAAGGGTCATGAAACCCCCTGTTTCAGCAGCCGTCAGTTCTCACCACAGTTCTGAAAAATGCTATAAAAGTGGGCGTGGTTAAGCTGCGGAGTGGAGGGGGATGAGGGGAGACTGACTGACAACACAGCAACGGCTTCTGATTCAGAGTTTTATTTCACTCTCAGTAAAAGCATCAAAGCTTCCCAAAAAAATGTCACGCTGCAAAATATCATTACGTAACACAATATACACACGGTTTTGTAAGCTCACCGTAAATAACACAAATACATAAAGTACATCCTGTGCCAGCTATCATTTATTGCACAAATAAATGCACAGCCATTCGCATGTTCTCTGCATAGAAAATATATACGAACATGCTGTTGCATCATTGATAACTTTTGAGACTTATTTTATGAGCCATTTGATTTTATGAGCTCATTTACTGAATGCGATCTCACTCAGCGCCTGTCAATCAACGCGTGCTGCTGTGTTAAGCGAGGCCTCTTCTCATAGGATAAGGACACGCAGACTCATGAATAATTAAGTGAGTCGTCTTCTCATAGGATAAGGACACGCAGACTCATGAATAATTAAGCGAGTCGTCTTCTCATAGGATAAGGACACGCAGACTCATGAATAACTGAGTCGTCTTCTCATAGGATAAGGACACGCAGACTCATGAATAATTGAGTGAGTCGTCTTCTCATAGGATAAGGACACGCAGACTCATGAATAATTAAGTCGTCTTCTCATAGGATAAGGACACGCAGACTCATGAATAATTAAGTGAGTCGTCTTCTCATAGGATAAGGACACACAGACTCATGAATATTTATGAGACACAGATGAGTCATCGCCGTACTACGAGAAAACGTCACATTCTGTGACGTTGATACAAAGATGAATTTAAACCCGGAAGTTGAATATAGCGCAAAAAGGTTTAAAATTAACTAGTTTTCTCCTACAATCAAATCGAATGGATGGTAACATTGACTTCTATGATGCTCAACACTCATAACTCTGTTAAAATCTCAAAAAATTTGGTTTAGGGTTTCATGACCCTTTAAGCAAGAAAAAGCTCTGCAAAGCTCCAGTTCTTCTCTCTATCAGTGTCAGTGTTTCTGAACTCCTCCAACACCTCCATTGTAGTCTTGAGTTTTCTTCCGGGATCCAACACATCACAATATTCCTCATTATAATAATTCATACGCAGAATAAAGGGGCGGGGCCTGGTTGAGTTAGTTAGCAGTGTGTTGAGACTGGCGGTTGTGGTAAGGGGCGGGACATTTCCAAAACACCTATCACAACACACTGCTCCAGCCGACCAATCAGAGCACATTGTGCTTTTCAGAAGGAGGGGCTTCATAGAGACAGGAACTAAACAGAGCGTTACTGACAGACTGGGAAGAGAGGAGCCGCAACAATGGAGAATATGAGGAAATAATCAACATTCAAGCAGGAAAACCTGCTCTAGTAGAGCCAGAAAACAACATCAAGGGCATCATATGGGCTCTTTAATATACTAAAACTTCAAACTCTAAATTCTTGTTTTTGTAGTTCTTGAATTTGATTAATTATGACTTTTTTTGCTTTTATGATCAAACCTTTCACATGCAGATCGTCCAGTGACGTACCTGTACAACACGCTGCATTATTACGAGAGACATCTACGAGATCGCACCAACCTGAAGAGGAAGCTGGTCCATGCCATCATGAGCTCGCTCAAGGACAACCGCACCCCCGGCTGGTGTCTCAGCGAGACCTACCTGAAGTGTGGGATGAACGCCCGAGAGGACAACGTCTGGATCCCCGACGACACGTACTACTGCAAACTCATCGGACGGCTGGTGGATAATATCCTTTACTGAGCGCCATAGTCAGCGCCCTCACAGTAATACAGATGAGAGATGTGGGGATGGGATTTCTTCCATATTTCCAATATAAGATGTATGACCGATGTGAATATGTGTCAATCTGAAAAAAACTAATTAGTTAGGGGGTGGTGACTGCATGAGGATCGCAGAATGGCCAAAAGTGATTACTTAAACAATCCGCGAAATGCTGTGTTATTTAAAATTCATGCATTTATTTGATATGCATGAATTGCTTCCAAGCTGGCATCTTCTGCTGTGTTTGGGGAATCTTTAGCATCTCAGTCAGGGTCCAACATTTACACTCATCAGCCACGGAATGAGAGTTAAAATCAGCGTTTGTGAGTATGAATCTGCGTAACTCACCACTTGGTTGATTCGGCCTAATGTGATTTATCTAATATTAATATACATGTATATTTAAATGTACTCTATATAGACATATTTACAGTTGTAAGAAAAAGTTTGTGAACTCCTTGCAGAAAATGTGAATTATTTTAACAAAATAAGAGAGATTATACAAAATGCATGTTATTTTTTATTTAGTGCTGTCCTGAATAAGATATTTTACATAAAAGATGTTTACATATAGTCCACAAGACAAAAAAATAGCTGCATTTATAAAACAAAAGTGTATGAACCCTTGATTCTTAATCCTGTGTGTCGTTCCCTGATGATCCACGGCTGTGTGTGTGTGTGTGTGTGTGTGTGTGTGTCGTTCCCTGATCCACGGCTGTGTGTGTGTGTGTGTGTGTGTGTGTGTGTGTGTGTCGTTCCCTGATCCACGGCTGTGTGTGTGTGTGTGATGGTTGTTCTTGAGTCTCTTGTTTGTCCTGATCAGTTAAACTGCCCAACTTTCTTCAGAAAAATCCTCAAATTCTTGTCTGTTGCAAACAAAAGAGAAGCTTAAAGGTCTCCCTTTGGTTTTCTGCCAAAATAAATGTTTTATGGTTTAACATTTGAAACTCTTAAATGTTGACTGATACACATGATGCCGCCTGCCTTTGACTAGCAACAGTTCTTCACGGCTGTGATGCAAGCTAACGGCTACTGCGTCGCACTAACAAATCCTTTCCTCGCGGGTCAAAATGACCCGAAGCCCTAAAATTATACTTTTTTTTTTTTTTTTTTGTCCAGAAAGCTTTTAATTTCATTTTGACCTGAGCTTATTTATTAATTTATTTTATTTATCTTTAAATTACTAGATTTTATTAATAAATAATAAATAATCATTTAAGCACATTCTTCACATTCTTTCAACTTCAGTTCAAAATAACTCACAATTTCATGCATAACCCTTTTAATTCAGCTCAGAATCTCTCACATTGGGAGTCTCTGTCGACCTCTTGTGGAAAAATAATAAAATAACATGATATTTCATGACTCTTATAGCTCTATTTGGAGCGGATGAGCTGTTCCGCTGGGTCCTAAAGTCAGTTTCTCTTCAGAATGCATTCAGACACACATGTAGACATTATAAAGGCGTTTTAGGTACAGGTTAAGCATTTTTAGTTTGAATTTTGAGCATTTTTTAGGCTTTTCTATGTGTACTGAAGCATTCCATTCATTCCTAAGGGGTCAAATTGACCCACGAGGGACTGATTTGTTACTTTTTTTAAATTACAGCCACAAAACTCCTCGAATCCAGTCAATTTTGTGTGTGTGTGTATTCGTGGTTCAAGTGCGACAAAAGTCCTAAGGTCTTGGACCACTCCGATGGACACTCAATTTTTAAAAATGAGTTTCGGGTCAAAATGACCCATGGGAAGGATGAGGGTTAAAAAGGGCTGAGATATACTTCCTGTTTCAATAGGAAATAAGTCAACACAGGATAGAAACTCACTCATCCACGTCCTCTTTAGAGTATGTACTGTATGAAATAGGCTTGCAGAATTGGATATTGTCTCAGTGAGTCTCCTTGACCGATGGCACCCATGGCAGGTAAATCCCCGGGGCCGTTCCCAAACTGTGACTGGCGCTTCAACGAGTTTCCCAACCCGGCCGCGCACGCGCTACACGTCACCTGTGTGGAGCTCATGGCTCTGGCCGTGCCGGGCAAAGACGTGGGAAACGCTCTGCTCAATGTGGTGCTCAAGAGGTCAGAGGTCATCAGCAGCACTAGTGACATATGAGAGACACATTCATTCATATGTGAGTGCTGTGGGTTTGGTGTGTGATGAATGTGTGTTTTGCAGCCAGCCGCTGGTTCCTCGTGAGAACGTCACGGCCTGGATGAACGCGATTGGACTGGTCATCACTGCTCTGCCTGTACGGACACGCTCTTTACTTGTGTTCGCTCTCTCTGTTGCTCTTTCTCTCTCATATGGCACTAGTAAGCTGTAATGAATGATGTTTTAATTTGAGTTAACTATAATAACCCTGATTCCTGGATGATTCCTGATGGGATTTGAACTCGATTTAAAGCCATGATTGTCTTCTGTCTGTCTCCCTGTTTTTAAGGCTTTGATCTCTCTTCAAGTTAATGTAATTGTCTCTGTCTTGCTCAGGAGCCGTACTGGATCGTCCTTCACGACCGTATCGTGAGCGTGATCAGCAGTCCGGTTCTGAGTTCGGAGGCGGATTGGGTGGGTTACCCGTTCCAGCTGCTGGACTTCACCGCCTGTCACCAGTCGTACTCGGAGATGCACTGCAGTTACATTCTGGCGCTGGCACACGCCGTCTGGCATCACTCCAGCATCGGACAGCTCTCCCTCATTCCCAAGTAAGACATCAGACCAGCACCAACACGTCCTGCTCAGGGTCCAACACTTTGTGGTTTCAGAGCGGTTCACAATAACTCAATACTGCGCATTTATGCCAATAGATTGCTCTACTGTTATACTACAGGGCTGTTGAATGCTTGAATCTGATTGGTTGATGAACGTTTCTAAGGTGTGCAGTTATTTTCAGGGAAACGCACGGCTAAAGTAGTTCCAGGCAGGTCTTGACCACACTACAGGTCCATATCCAGAGTTTCTGTGGGTCTTAGAAAAGTCTTAATTGTGACCTTCCACAATGGAGCAGAATGTCTTACATTCAATATCATGGCATTAAATTAGGGCCCTATGATTTCTGTGATGCTGAAAACATGGACTGAATTGCAGAATTCATTCATAAAAATGTAATTTACTGTATAATGCAGAATGAATAAATCAACAGCCGGTCCGAACACTTAAAGGGCCAGTTCACCCATTAATGAGAATCCTGTGATCATTTCCTCGCCCTAATGTCGTTCAAACCCGTCAGACTTTCCTTCCTCATATAAAGCCATCGAGACTCTTCAGAACATCTGGAATAATCCGCTTGATCCGTACGGATCAGTTTCACCATCTCTTTATGAACTTTCTGAAGCGTCAGTGGAAGTTGCTTAGCCTGTCAATGGAGGGAAAAGTTCTCCGATTTCATTAAAAATATCTTCATTTGTGTTCTGAAGATGAATGAAAGTCAGTAAAATGTAATCTAACCATTAAAGCAGAGTCCAGAAAAATTAAAACTGAATAAACTATAAAAAAAAAAAACAGATTTCATAAGGCCCAAAATTTAAAAATTATTTTTGTTTTCCAATACAAATTCAAAACATCCTTAAATCAAGACACATTTAATGACATGCAACATGAAGAAATTTAGTCTTGTTTTCTGAGAAAGTTTAAAACAAGAACTAATATCTGTCATTGGGTATGAAAATTACTCACATTTGAATTAAGTTGATTTTTCTGAACACATTGGCAGATATTTGTTCTTGTTTTAATCATAAAATCACTTTCACAAGATTTCCCAAGATCTCTTATCTCAAACTTTATGCTTTTTTTTTTGTTTTGTAAAATTAATAAAAAAGTTAAGGAGATCTGTTGGGAATTGTTTTCTCAAACTCTGAAGTGTCACTAATACAACTCATTATGTGCTCATTTACATTTAGAGAACATATTGATGTGTTGTTCCCTTCGATTTATTCCTTTCATTTTCTTTAATTGGTCTTAAAAAGGTTTTAAATTTACCTTCACTGAACCGGCAGAAACCCTCACTTCACCAAATGATTTCAGTTATTTCAAAGGTCCTTTCAGCCGACAACAGAAAGAACCAAAACACACAACAACACTGACCGAACACATAAATATAACAAACAATGATAACAATGACAAACTATTTCCATGTTTTCCCCTCGAAATTAACAATCATACTGACCCCAAGCTTCTGAACGGTAGTGTGTGTGTTTGTGCTGCGAGGCGTCAGTCACATGCTCTGTTTGTTTTGAAGTGTAAATACGTCTGTTAAACTGCGCCGGCTGGCCCTCAGCGTCTGGGATGGTGTCCATACACACAGATAATTCAGTGACAGGCGGCTCCTGGAGGAGCTGTGATAGGACGTTAGCACATTCCCACCGCCGCCCGAACCGGCCTCTGCCCGCGCTGTCTGTTCACTCCCACGGCTGCCGCCGCTCATGTGAGCGTGACAGCGCTAAACCTCTGTTCTGTGTCACTCTCTACTGAACGCTGCCATCGCTCTCACACGTTTGAGTTCCACCCACACGGAAACCCTGGAGTCTGATCACACTCTGAGCCTTGTGTTTTATAATATAATCATCGCTCAAGGGTGTTTAAAATCACTGTGAAATCAAAATGCTGTTTTTATGGAATATTGTAGTATTTATCATAAATGATTTATCATATACACATCATTATTGTGTTAATAATCTTGAATCAGAATAACTTCATCTCTTCTCTGATGACGAGGGCGGGGCCACCTGTCACTCACATGAGATCCACCAATAGCAAACCACAACCGTCCAATCACAGGGTTCGTACAGGGTGCTTGAAGTGCTTGAATTTGACTTTTTGAAATTTAAGTTGTGGAAAACCCTTGAAAACAGCCATATTTATGAAAAGGTACTTGAAAAGTGCTTAAATTATTGAAAGGCAAAACACTCATTTCACATATATAATATATGTGAAATGAGTGTTTAATTTTATTGATAAAACAATATTTTCACGCAAAATGAATGCTGCAGTCCATCTGATATAGAGCCATTTTGCATGACTATGAGCTTGATTTTGCTCATAAATATATATGATACAGCTTTCATTCTTCAGGTCAATCATATATTCATGAGAAAAAAAATCAGTTTGAATAAGGAAAGCGATATCTTTGTCATATTATATTTCAATGGTTAAAGTTACCAGTCATTGTGCTGCACTTTATTTGTACCTTTTTGTTTTATTACTTTATTTTTATTTATCTGTTTACCTTTTTTTAGATTTTGAAAGATAATAAAGATATTGCTTGATAAGTGAGATCTCTGATTATACCAAAAAAAGTCCTTGAAAGTCCTGGAATTTCATTGTACAGTTTAATGTACAGTGGGGAGAACAAGTATTTGATACACTGCCGATTGTGCAGGTTTGCCCACTTACAAAGCATGTAGAAGTCTGTAATTTTTATCATAGGTACACTTCAACTGTGAGTGACGGAATCTAAAATCCAGAAAATCACATTGTATGATTTTTAAGTAATTAATTTGCATTTTATTGCATGACATAAGTATTTGATACATCAGAAAAGCAGAACTTAATATTTGGTACAGAAACCTTTGTTTGCAATTACAGAGATCATACGTTTCCTGTAGTTCTTGACCAGGTTTGCACACACTGCAGCAGGGATTTTGGCCCACTCCTCCATACAGACCTTCTCCAGATCCTTCAGGTTTCGGGGCTGTCGCTGGGCAATACGGACTTTCAGCTCCCTCCAAAGATTTTCTATTGGGTTCAGGTCTGGAGACTGGCTAGGCCACTCCAGGACCTTGAGATGCTTCTTACGGAGCCACTCCTTAGTTGCCCTGGCTGTGTGTTTCGGGTCGTTGTCATGCTGGAAGACCCAGCCACGACCCATCTTCAATGCTCTTACTGAGGGAAGGAGGTTGTTGACCAAGATCTCGCGATACATGGCCCCATCCATCCTCCCCTCAATACGGTGCAGTCGTCCTGTCCCCTTTGCAGAAAAGCATCCCCAAAGAATGATGTTTCCACCTCCATGCTTCACGGTTGGGATGGTGTTCTTGGGGTTGTACTCATCCTTCTTCTTCCTCCAAACACGGCGAGTGGAGTTTAGACCAAAAAGCTCTATTTTTGTCTCATCAGACCACATGACCTTCTCCCATTCCTCCTCTGGATCATCCAGATGGTCACTGGCAAACTTCAGACGGGCATGGACATGCGCTGGCTTGAGCAGGGGGACCTTGCGTGCGCTGCAGGATTTTAATCCATGACGGCGTAGTGTGTTACTAATGGTTTTCTTTGAGACTGTGGTCCCAGCTCTCTTCAGGTCATTGACCAGGTCCTGCCATGTAGTTCTGGGCTGATCCCTCACCTTCCTGATGCCCCAAGAGGTGAGATCTTGCATGGTGCCCCAGACCGAGGGAGATTGACCGTCATCTTGAACTTCTTCCGTTTTCTAATAATTGCGCCAACAGTTGTTGCCTTCTCACCAAGCTGCTTGCCTATTGTCCTGTAGCCCATCCCAGCCTTGTGCAGGTCTACAATTTTATTACACAGCTCTCTGGTCTTGGCCATTGTGGAGAGGTTGGAGTCTGTTTGATTGAGTGTGTGGACAGGTGTATTTTATACAGGTAACGAGTTCAAACAGGTGCAGTTAATACAGGTAATGAGTGGAGAACAGGAGGGCTTCTTAAAGAAAAACTAACAGGTCTGTGAGAGCCGGAATTCTTACTGGTTGGTAGGTGATCAAATACTTATGTCATGCAATAAAATGCAAATTAACTATTTAAAAATCATACAATGTGATTTTCTGGATTTTTGTTTTAGATTCCGTCTCTCACAGTTGAAGAGTACCTATGATAAAAATTACAGACTTCTACATGCTTTGTAAGTAGGAAAACCTGCAAAATCGGCAGTGTATCAAATACTTGTTCTCCCCACTGTATACAGTTAATACAGTTTCTGTACGAACCTTGCAATCAATTCCCCACAGACAAAATCAAGCCCTGCCCTACATTTGTTCTTGTTTGAAAAGCGATTCTCTCTGATATACGGCACAAAAGAGAAGAAAAGACTGACTTCCTCTTCATGCATTGTTAGTGATTTACTACGGCTCTGAACACAACTCATCCCATCGGAGGCACAATTAGTCTGATTAATGACGGTCTGGGTGACATCATCATGACTCAGAGACTCGCATCGATCGTCTGGAGGTCATGAAATCAGACATTTTTAACTCTTCTGCTTGAGACACAATGACCTTCTGTTATTGATCATGTCAGGACTGGATTTTACAGCTGAAGGATGAGCTTCATGAGTGTGTTACTGAAGTGTGCAGCGTCTCCGACATGTTCAAACGCTTTCTCTCAGGTTGAATGTTCAACATTAACTCAACCAATGGAGGGAGTTTGGGGCGGGTTGACTGACCAATGGCAGACTGGAGGAGTGTTTTTTTTTTTTTTTTATATTATTTTTGCAAATCCATTTGTTGACACTAGTGGGACAGAAAATACATTTTTGCAGGGTTTAAAAATCTAATTTCTCTTTTTTAAGACCTTTTTGAAGATCTGCACAAATAAAATTAATATTCATATAGAGATCAAACCCATGCAATCTCAAAATTAATGTATCTCAGAACGTTTATGTCGTTCCGATAAGCGGGTGGAGGTTTCTGCGCGTTCGGTCTTTTCAGCGGGGCAAAGTAATTTAATTCCAATTTACTTTTATCTGACTCTATTTTATCATGACCTCGAATTTAGGTTAGAATGCCAATTGGTTATTTGGTCCTTTGTATAATAATTTAACTACACATTTGATTATTCTGTTTAACTCTTTACTCTTATTGAACTCGATCATTCGGTTCTCCGAGTCGCACCGGGTCCTCGCACCGGCCGTTTATTATGCGGGCCCACGATCACAAACCTGCCAGTCTTGGTCACTAGACAGAGGTAACTGACTATACTGTTTTAGAGTGCCGCTCTCATGCTTTCTCTAGAAGTATTTTATTTAGTCCCCATAGATCTGTGTACACTTGATTTAAAATAACATTATCTCTAGTCAGAGGTCATGACCACTACTACAGATATAAGTTGACCAACATTACTCTTCTGATAGTAGCTTTGGTTTGGTCATGCTATGGTTTCCCATATACACTTAGCTAGAGTAACTTTACATTAAACAGAGATTAGGCTCGCCCTATTTAGGATGGTCGATTATTCTTGTCCTAAACGGAAATTCCCTTTATTAGCCTTTACAGTCTTGAACTAGTGCCAAGCGTTAGCCGGAGCTAATTCACAATGGGAATTAGCATTAATCAAGTCCTGTAGTTTACACCTTATTGAGGGCAGGAGGTAATATGCATGAAAGACCAGTTGGCAGAGGACACACCCATCACACATTAGGCAAAATATCTCTAAACTCTTAAAACCTTTATTACCTTTTGCTTTACTTCTGTGGGGATGAGACCTTTGTACCAGTCGCACTGAGACGTTTTAAGTGATTCCAGACATGTATAATGTTGTATGATAATTGTTCACATTAAACCATGTAGATTTTGGGTGAATTTCAACATGTGGAGAGGAGAGATGAGGGAATAGGCAGTGAGGGGAAAGAAATGTAAATTAAGGCAATACTTGGGTGATCAACTCATCTTGGATGGGGATGCTAATTTCACAAAAGAGGGTTCAGATGTTAAAGGGTTAGTTCACCCAAAAATGTAAATTCTGTCATTAATTCCTCTCCCTCATGTCGTTCGACACCCGTAAGACCTTCGTTCATCTTCAGACACAAATGAAGATATTTTTGTTGAAATCCGACGGCTCAGAAAGGCCTCCATTGGCAGCAATGACATTTCCTCTCTCAAGACCCATGAAAGGTACTAAAGACGTCGTTAAAAGTCCATCTCACTACAGTGGTGCTACAATAATTTTATGAAGCGACGAGAATAGTTTTTGAGCGCAAAAAAAATCAAAATAACGACTTTATTCAACAAGTTCTTGTCTTCCGTGTGGACCTCTGACGTGAACTCACGAAGCACACGACGCATGCAGAATTTACATTTTTGGGTGAACTAACCCTTTAATTTCCTTTGTTTTCTGAGAGTTGCCATCTTTTACAGTTCCTCCGGTTTCTCCAGTTTACACTTTAACATAATTAAACAGGTTTCAGCACACATTCAACAAGGACTTAATACTGCAAAACAGGGTAACTGCAAGTTTAACATTGCATGCTTTATTCAATATGTATTTGAATTGATTTATGTCCCAATTTATCAATTCCTACGAATTAGAGGCTGAGTGATATTAGATTTTGCTGATACAATAACACTGACAGATTATTATGCTGATTGTAGTAAAAATTACATATTAAAAGTGTTAAACAACGTTCTTAGTCTTTCCTTCCTGTGCCGAGGTGGCCCAGAGAGAAGATACAAGAGTTAATTTAAATACCTGATACAGTTTGTGTAACCAAAATAAAAAAATAATGCATCATGCAAGACTTAATTACAAACAAGCCTGAAATACACAGGACTCTTATTATGAAATGTGTTTGCGTTACTGCTACCGGCTGCTCATTAAAACAGATGAGGGAGGTCAAATACACACTCTTACAATCATCTACTACAACATATTACAATATAAACACCATAAAGTCATAAAGTATAAAGCTCTTTATACTCATATTGTCATAATTCATCAACAGTAGATCAAAGCAATTCATTGATTGTGAACTGCTCTGAACAGCGCCGCGTTTTTACTTTGAAATGTGCAGCGCTCACATTTATTTAAATCACAGGTTAATAATCACTTTAAGCCATATCACGATTATTGTTTTTCTGTCCCCAAATTAAAGTCCTCTTAAAATGATAATTAAGACTTTTATTATAGCGTTTACAATATTTTATGATCTTGACTGATTGATGATGACTTTTGCAGACCTGCAGAAACCGTTCTCTGTTTTTAACATAACATTTTTTAAAGCAATAAGACACTTGTAGTTAAGAACAAATGTAGGGCGGGGCTTGATTTTGTCTGTGGGGAATTGATTGGATTCTGGTTTGCTATTGGTGGATCTCATGTGAGTGACAGGTGGCCCCGCCCTCGTCATCAGAGAAGAGATGAAGTTATTCCGATTCAAGATTATTAACACAATAATGATAAATCATTTAGAATAAACACTGCAATATTCCATAAAAAACAGGAATTGTCAATTTCATGGTTACTTTAATTCTGTGCTACATTTCTTGGTAACCATTAATAGCCTAGTCTCATGTAGTTTGTCAAGCCAACATGTGTAATTATTGACTGTTGCAGTGATTTTACCCCGGTCTTCACGTGATGTGATTGTGTGTGTGTGTGTGTGTCAGGTTCCTGTCGGAGGTGCTGAAGCCCATCGTGAAGACGGAGTTCCAGCTGCTGTACGTGTATCACCTGGTGGGGCCGTTTCTGCAGCGCTTCCAGCAGGAGAGGACCAGATGCATGCTGGAGGTAGAGCCACACACACACACACACACACCTGCCCATTTCACAGTCACACTCACCTTGACTCTTCAAAGCAAAGCCTCATGGGAGAGGGGAGAGAGAAGAGAGCGGCACAGGAAACTAAAAGACTTGATTAGTCCACAGGCCGGCACACACACACACACACACACTTAGAGAGCGCTTGAGCGTGAGTCGAGGAGTTCATGCTGTGTTCCTCTAGGGCTATTTGAAGCAGTCCATCTAATGAAAGTGCTCTTTACACACTGATCCTGACCACCGCACATTTACTCCTCCTTTACGCTCCTTACACCCGCCGGCCATCACTGAACACTGTGTCTGGAAGAGCGGATAACCAGCTCTGGATCAGATGTGTTTCACCTGTGCAGAATGTGCTGCTACCTTCACTGGTTTAGACCTGTCATGGACAAGCGTTTCATATTCTTCATATTCTGTGCAGTGATTAGTTCACAGCATTGACAGAAATTAACTTTTCCATAAAGGGGTGATATTTGCCCCCGTAAATTCATTTCCAGGAGCATTTTTGCCTGTATAAGGGCCATTTTTTTTCTAACCTTATTAGATGAATGTCAAATTCTTACATTTAATCAATGAATTCAATTAAAATCCATCTTTGTGCTACAGAGGAGGCACTGAAGCTGCATCTGAACTGGCGTTTAGATGCATTTACTGTTTAATGCAGCTCAGAGGTGGCATAAATGCACTTACGCTGCAATTACAACTGCAAATAATGTTAGCAGATTTTTGAAAGAATAAACATTTTAATATAGTAATATAAAATGATGGACAAAATAAAATGTTTTTAAAAACATCACCAATTAAAACCACCAGTAGGTGGCGACAAGTCACGGTCTAATGACTGAGTCATTGAATCATTTATTTAACTGATTTGTTCAAATGCCTGATTCATTTAGGATCAAAGCAAGCGACTCTTTATGAGTGAGTCATTGAATCATTTACTCAACCAAATCGTTCAAATATTTAGAGGCATTCAATAATAAAACACTGTGTTGCTCAGAGACACGCAGCGGTTTCGTTGTTTGGATACATTTTGTTTCCTGAAATCCACCCCAGCATCAACTAATGATTGGAGAATAATAATAAAGAAGCTTTTTTTGTTACTCAAAATAAATGATTGAAAGGTGACCTGTATTGTGATGTGTGTCACGAGGTTGTTGCTGATGAGTGTGTGTTTCTTCCTCTCTCAGATTGGAGTGGCGTTTTATGAGATGCTCCAGGCTGTAGACCAGCACATTAAACACTTGTCCTATATGGACCCCATCTGTGACTTCCTGTACCACATCAAATACATGTTTACTGGGGACAGTGTTAAAGACCAGGTAACACACACACACAGTAACATTCTTCTTTGTATCAAGGCCATAACCACGTCTTGAGCATTGGACAGATGCTGTCACAAATGTAATGGGTTACACTTTATTTAAAGGGTTAGTTCACCCAAAAATGTAAGTTCTGTCATTAGTTCCTCTCCCTCATGTCAAACCCGTCAGACCTTCGTTCGCTTTATTTGATGAACAGATTGAATTTAGGCTTTTATTCACATATAAACATTCATCAATCATGGTAAAGCTCAAGCATGCTTGCTTGACATGCAAGAACTAATGAGGTGTTAACTCGTGTAAGATTATTCATGCATAAGCAGTGATATTGATTGAATACTCATAGGAAAATAATATTTCTCTTACAGCAGATCGTATGAAAACATGAATGAGATCGTACAAATTCATATGGATTAGCCACCAATTAACTGAAATGTAAAATAATTACTGTGAGATTGTGTTGGACAGGCTGTCCCTCTGTGATCATCGTCTCTGAGTCCGCCTCACATGGGCTGCTGGGATTCAGATGAGTGTGTTTGTGACTCTGCAGTGGCAGGAGGTCGAGTCTCTTTCTGAAGCCGCTGTTTGTTTGCTTCTCCCTCAGGGAAAAACAGGAAAGGTCACGTATATCAGCTCAGTATCAGCAGTCACTGGAAATAAAGATCTTTCTCCAGTGTGCCTTTGCTTTATCATCTGAACTTCAGCTTTCACTCTCTCACATCATCATTTTGAATCCTGCATATATTGAGGTGTTTATTCATAGTTTGCACACTTCCGTATTAAATCCACGCTAAAGTTGTGTCGCAAATGACACACTATACACTAAGCACTGTGTTCTAGTGTAGTGTATGAGTTAAGGTTATTTTGTCATCCAGCATCAGAGTCTGATAGCACGTCTTTATACACTATATGTAATTAAAGCTGTGACAGTGCATGAAGTGTCCAACACTTTCCAAAAGCTTATTTTTCAGGCTAATCGAGCCAATGGCATGTGCAGTCCTAAGCGCGAGTCTCAGGTTTCTATGGGAACCGGAGCTTCTAACAGCAGCTGCAGTGACGTAATGACTTTATCAATTAGCGATTGGCTCTTTTACCTAGAAGGCGGGACGTATTACGCCATATTGTGCGTTGTGGTTTCTCCCATTCATAACTAATAGGAGTGAACTGTCTTTCTATATCTATAGTCTTTGATTTGTAGTCTTGAGTTTTCTTCAGGAACCAACACGTCACAATATTCCTCATTATAATAATTCATGTGCAGAATAAAGGGGCGGGGCCTGGTTGAGTTAGTTAGGTAGTGTGTTGAGACTGGCGGTTATGGTAAGGGGCGGGGCATTTCCCAAGCACCAATCACAACACACTGCTCCAGCCGACCAATCAGAGCACATTGTGCTTTTCAGAAGGCGGGGCTTCATAGAGACAGGAACTAAACAGAGCGTTACTGACAGACTGGGAAGAGAGGAGCCGCAACAATGGAGAATATGTAGTGCTGTGAATCTTTGGGTAGACAGCGAATGGATTCAATTCACGATTCATAGGTTTTCGATTTCAAGAACGAATTTTGCAGATTCAGAACGATTCGATTCGAGGCGATTCACAATGAGATTTGATTTGATTCTGCATTTTTTAAAGTCGCCATTAAATCAAAATCGACTATTCTTTTTTTTCTTTTCTTTTTTTACAGAATGTTGCAATGTTCATTATAAATGATTCATATGCCCTCTTAATCTTTAATCAAAACATAAATCACCCCTCCCACTTGAAACAACGTCTGTTCTCTTCATGATGTGTCTCGGCGGACGGTGAGATTAAATATCCTCCAAAACTGACTGCAAACTAGCATTCAGATCTGACTGCATTTATCTGCAACGCCCAGCATCCTACAACCCAATCAATTCCCATTAGACAAAATCAAATCCAGCCCTACTTTTTTCTCATTCCGGAAGGCGTTTCACTTGGATATGTCACGGGGCCGTAAGCACCATAGACACTGAGGGGGACAAGCCCCCCGAATAATTAGAAATGACTTTCCTCCCAATATTTGATTTTCTTGATGCTGCTCTGCTGTGCTCCATTACACTCCGCTCTGTTTGTTGCTAGGATGACAAAAGTAAAATGTAAAATTTTTAGGTGGGTCTGCCTCAGCGCTCGTCACTGTCAGAATAAGTGAGATGGCCAATCAAATCAAAGAAGGCGGGGCTTACTGTTAGTGCGGCACTAACACTTTAGTTATAGCAATGAAAGAGTGCGTCGTAAGATGTCAGTAGCTAAACATTTAATATTTGACAACTGTTTTACGATAAAAAACGTTCAGCGACCAACAGTCATATCGAGTGATGCAAACTACTTGACATTTTTTTTATGAAATTTCACCATTTTGAATTGAAAACATAACATTATTTATGTAAAACGTTGTACATTTTTTACATATTAGTCAGACGAAAATAACAGTGAATGTGTGCATATTTAAAACAATATATTATTTGCAAATAGTTTACTTCATAACTACAATAGAACTGGAACTTTTACCATTCTTATTTCTTTTTCTTCATTTCCTTAAATCCCTTTTAATCCTTTAATTTAATTCCTTTAAATAAACCAATAAGACCAATACCACCCCCCCACCTTGATATGTCACAACAGGGATGAACGTCTCCATTCATTTGCGCATGTAATCATTTAATGCTTATGTATTTTAAAGCATTGAATTGCTATCAAATCATTATTAATTTGATTCTTATATTTTTAAATCGATTATTGACCAAAACAAATGATTCACGATTCAAAGATTGATGCTTATGCATCGTCAGGATTTGTAATTGATGCATCGAGAAAACGAGGGAATTGTTTCACCCCTAGAAATATGGGGAAAATAATGTGTTTTTTGAGCATTCAAGCATGAAAACCTGTTCTAGTAGAGCCCAAAAACCAAATCAAGACTTGGGTCATCTTTAAATCTCTGCGTCTGTGACGTGTGTGACGTCTGTCCTGTCTGCAGGTGGAGCGAATCATCTGTTCGCTGAGGCCGGCGATGCGTCTCCGCCTGCGCTTCATCACTCACATCAGTAAGATGGAGCCGGCGGCGACGGCCGTCTCGACAGCCAACACCGTCCCCCAGACCCCGAGCGTCTCATCCCCTGCGGCCCAGGGCGGAGCCGGACCCTCCAGTATTCCTCTGTCTGTGGCGCAGTGAGCAGCGTTCAGACACACAGCTGCTGATCTCAAGACTGTGTTAAACAACACACACTGTGACTGAAGATCATGTGACATCACCTGTGTTTTATGTGTGATGCTAAACAGGGCTTTTAACTCCACACAGAGCTGACTTTTTCCTGAAGCCTTCGGCCTGAACTTTGATAGAGCAGCATCTGTATTTTTTTCTTTTATGCTTTGAGTCATGTTTCATTTTTTTTTTATATGTAATAAAGACGAATCATGTGTTAAATGAATGTGAGCCTGTGATTTTGTCCCTTTTGTGTGTATATTAGAATCTCAGTCACAGACACTAGTATCTGAAACTACAGCACTAATAGATAACAAAATATATATACATTACTGTTCAAAAAAGCTTGGATGTTTTAATACTTCATTTATTATATTGTTACAAAAGATTTCTATTTCAAATAAATAGAAATGGTAGGTTTGCCTGTCTGTAGAACACAATGCAGATGACGGCACTTCTCTAGGTCATGTTAAAACGGTCAGTTGAACATAAAGACTGAACGTATGCTGGGTTTCAGTGACTGTGGTCTAAACACTAAACACACAGACAGCACAAACTATCACTCAAACTCATCTCTGTGTTTCTGCTGTGATCGTGAGCTTCAGATGGAGAACTGGACATTGATTCTGTGCTTTTAAATTCACAATCATGTTCACGAGATGCTGCTTAAGTGACGTGCAGAATCATTCATTTCTTCCTGGAAAACCAGAGGCTCCTCTTGATTCGGTCTGTTCAGGTCTATGAACGCCTCTCTCTTGCTCAATCAGTTTAGTTATGTTGAAAGAGGCTGTTATTATGAATCCAAGATCATTTTTAGCATTATTGTCACTGCTCCATTTCTCAGAATTGCATATATTTTGTTTAATAAAACATGCACAGTTTCAAGGCCAGTAATCATTCTCAGTTGATTGTCGGTGTGTCAGAAGTGAATGTGTTGACAGGGGTTTGTGGTCTGGAGCAATCAGAGCGTGACTGAAGTGCGCAGTGCTTGTGTGTGTCCTGACTCTCTGTTAATGCACTACCACATTACTGCAGCGCCGCGAGCAATTACAGCCACGCTTACATAAGCCATAATGGAAAGCACAACCTTTACTTAGTCAATGTGAAGTGTTAAAAGGATCAGATGTTAAGATCACATCTTTATAGCTTCATGTTTTATGGAGCGCTGAACACGCTGGCTATTTCATTTCTACTGGCTCTGATTTCTGCCATGTGCATTAGGTGTTGAGTGCTTAATCATGGGTAACACCTCACAACACGGTCATGGGTAACACCTCTCATCACGGTCATGGGCAACACCTCACAACACAGTCATGGGTAACACCTCTCATCACGGTCATGGGTAACACCTCTCAACACGGTCATGGGTAACACCTCTCATCACGGTCATGGGTAACACCTCACAACACAGTCATGGGTAACACCTCACAACACAGTCATGTGTAACACCTCTCAGCACAGTCATGGGTAACACCTCTCATCACAGTCATGGGTAACACCTCACAACAGTCATGGGTAACACCTCACAACACAGTCATGAGTAACACCTCACAACACAGTCATGGGTAACACCTCACAACACAGTCATGGGTAACACATCACAACACAGTCATGGGTAACACCTCACAACACAGTCATGAGTAACACCTCACAACACAGTCATGAGTAACACCTCACAACAGTCATGAGTAACACCTCACAACACAGTCATGAGTAACACCTCACAACAGTCATGGGTAACACCTCACAACACAGTCATGGGTAACACCTCACAACAGTCATGGGTAACACCTCACAACACAGTCATGGGTAACACCTCACAACACAGTCATGGGTAACACCTCACAACACAGTCATTGGTAACACCTCACAACACAGTCATGGGTAACACCTCACAACACAGTCATGAGTAACACCTCACAACAGTCATGGGTAACACCTCACAACAGTCATGGGTAACACCTCACAACACAGTCATGAGTAACACCTCACAACACAGTCATGGGTAACACCTCACAACACAGTCATGAGTAACACCTCGTAACACAGTCATGAGTAACACCTCGTAACACAGTCATGAGTAACACCTCGCAACACAGTCATGGTTAACACCTCGCAACACAGTCATGAGTAACACCTAACAACACAGTCATGGGTAATACCTCACAACACGGTCATGGGTAACACCTCACAACACAGTCATGGGTAACACCTCACAACACAGTCATGGGTAATACCTCACAACACGGTCATGGGTTACACCTCACAACACGGTCATGGGTAACACCTCTCAACATAGTCATGGGTAGCACGTCACAACACAGTCATGAGTAACACCTAACAACACAGTCATGGGTAATACCTCACAACACGGTCATGGGTAACACCTCACAACACGGTCATGGGTAACACCTCTCAACACAGTCATGGGTAACACCTCACAACACAGTCATGGGTAACACCTCTCAACACGGTCATGGGTAACACCTCACAACACAGTCATGAGTGACACCTCACAACACAGTCATGAGTAACACCTCACAACACAGTCATGAGTAACACCTCACAACAGTCATGAGTAACACCTCACAACACAGTCATGGGTAACACCTTACAACACCTCGTAACACAGTCATGGGTAACACCTTGGCACCTCGCCACACAGTCATGGTTAACACCTAACAACACAGTCATGGGTAATACCTCACAACACGGTCATGGGTAACACCTCACAACACGGTCATGAGTAACACCTCACAACAGTCATGGGTAACACCTCACAATACAGTCATGAGTAACACCTCACAACACAGTCATGGGTAACACCTCACAACACAGTCATGAGTAACACCTCACAACAGTCATGAGTAACACCTCACAACACAGTCATGAGTAACACCTCACAACAGTCATGGGTAACACCTCACAACACAGTCATGGGTAACACCTCACAACACAGTCATGGGTAACACCTCACAGCACAGTCATGGGTAACACCTCACAACACAGTCATGGGTAACACCTCACAGCACAGTCATGGGTAACACCTCACAACAGTCATGAGTAACACCTCACAACAGTCATGAGTAACACCTCACAACACAGTCATGAGTAACACCTCACAACAGTCATGGGTAACACCTCACAGCACAGTCATGGGTAACACCTCACAACACAGTCATGAGTAACACCTCACAACACAGTCATGGGTAACACCTCACAACACAGTCATGAGTAACACCTCACAACAGTCATGAGTAACACCTCACAACACAGTCATGGGTAACACCTCACAACACAGTCATGAGTAACACCTCACAACAGTCATGAGTAACACCTCACAACAGTCATGGGTAACACCTCACAACACAGTCATGGGTAACACCTCACAGCACAGTCATGGGTAACACCTCACAACACAGTCATGAGTAACACCTCACAACACAGTCATGGGTAACACCTCACAACACAGTCATGAGTAACACCTCACAACAGTCATGAGTAACACCTCACAACACAGTCATGGGTAACACCTCACAACAGTCATGAGTAACACCTCACAACACAGTCATGAGTAACACCTCACAACAGTCATGGGTAACACCTCACAACACAGTCATGAGTAACACCTCACAACAGTCATGAGTAACACCTCACAACACAGTCATGGGTAACACCTCACAACACAGTCATGAGTAACACCTCACAACAGTCATGAGTAACACCTCACAACACAGTCATGAGTAACACCTCACAACAGTCATGAGTAACACCTCACAACACAGTCATGGGTAACACCTCACAACACAGTCATGAGTAACACCTCACAACAGTCATGAGTAACACCTCACAACACAGTCATGAGTAACACCTCACAACAGTCATGGGTAACACCTCACAACACAGTCATGAGTAACACCTCACAACACAGTCATGAGTAACACCTCACAACAGTCATGAGTAACACCTCACAGCACAGTCATGGGTAACACCTCACAACAGTCATGAGTAACACCTCACAACAGTCATGAGTAACACCTCACAGCACAGTCATGGGTAACACCTCACAACAGTCATGGGTAACATGGGTAATCCGATTTAACCATTTTTAACTAGATTTTTAATATATGATTAATTTTTTACTCTATTATATACTCAGTGGCTGTTTGGTTGAACTGTTGACTATTTTAACCATTTCAGAACAAATGCAGGTGAATATACACATTATGTCTAATATTTATATTTAAAATATATCTCCCAACAGCATGTTACAAAGAAAATATCATGCTCTGACTGTTCCTGAGACACGAGCCACTCGGTCACACATCAAACGATGTCACATCTATGGTTACCATGGTCACCGCTGACCCAGACTGAGTGAGTTTCAGGGCTCAGTTCGTCTGGAGCTGTAGGGTGATTGAATATGGTGTTCAGCTGTATCAGGAGATTGAAATGCATTATTAATTTAATTTATTAATTTAAAACCAGCCTTTTCAAAGTTTAGAAGCCTGTTTATGGTCCCTGCAATTATCCACCTTAATTTGCAATGTGGAAGTAAGCTATTTCTCACTCTGATTATACACACATGCATCTCATCATCTGCTCATCAGGACTGCCATATATTCTCCACACAGTCTGTGTCTGGCCTTCGTGAAGGATTACTAGAAGATGAAGGATTTCTGTGTGTTCGCCCTCATTTCTAGTTCACTCACATGAATTCCTAAGAAGATAAGTCATCTCTGTTTATTCCCTGTTATCTCCTCGTCCTCTACTGAATCCTTTGAATGAAGAAGGATATCAAGAGAAGATCAAGCATCCACATCACAGCTGGCTATATTTCACTCTCCATTCTCTGAATCTTCATGAAGCTAAGCTAAGTTCCTTTTTAATGCTCATTGCTTAAAAGCTATAAGGCTATTGGCAACATTGCTAAGGCTATCTTTGTTGTTTAGGCTTATCTAGTCGTTTTCAGTAAAATGCTTGTGCTAGGCTTATGTGATTATATTGGCAATGTGTGTTATTCAGTTGAAGTCAGTTCAACGTTGATTCTGTTCGGGTATCGGACACGCTTGTTCTAAGGCTGTCTAGTTGCTATTGAAAACATGCTTGTTCTTAAGGTTATCTGGTGGTTGTTCTTAAAGGGATAGTTTACCCAAAAATGAAAATTCTATCATCATTTAGTCACCATCAAGTTGTTCCAAACCTGTATTTTCTTTGTTCTGCTGAACACAAAGGAAGATGTTTGGAAGAATGTTTGTAACCAAGCAGATCTCGGCAGCCATTGACCACCATAGTCGGGGGGAAAAATACTATGGTGTTAAACGGCTGCCAAGATCTGCTCTTCATGCTTGTTCTCTCTCTTTTCAAGACAGATTACATAAACAGAGAATATCTGTTTTCAATTTGATTTACATAATTTAAAACATAAATTTAGACTTTAGACATATACCTCATGTTTGTGTGACAAGTATTTGCTAAGTTAAAGTTCATTTTCTGACAAGTATCAGAATGGACTTCATTGAGAGAGGCGGCAGATCGCGCATAATGTTTGTTTTCTTTATTTTGCAAAAAGCACAACATTTTGTTTTTATTTCTATCTGGTTGTTGAAAACATGCTTGTTCTTAAAGGGGTCATGTCTTTAAAATTCGAACACATTATTTTCTCCCTTTCGAAGCACATAGAGAAGCTACGGTGGCCCACACAGGAAAAAGATGTCGTCGTCTGAGACAGCAGAGAGTAGCTAGCGCTCTGTAGAGAAGTTTGTCCGTTTAGGGCTACCGTAGAAACATGGCGGCACAAAATGGCGACTTCACTGTAAAGGGACCCGCGGTGTGTGTAGATAGAAACGGCTCATTCTAAGGTAATAAAAACATAACGGTTCATTATGTAAGGTCTTTATACTCCACTGAAAACATAGTTATGTATATTATATTGCATTTCTTTCAATAGATCCTCATAAATACTACACACTGCACCTTTAAGGCCATCCTGTATTGTTGGCCATCCTGTATTGTTGGCAACCCGCTGTTGCTTAAGCTTTCCAGGTATTGGCAACATGCTTGTTGCCTTAGCTCATTCAGGTAACCGCATTTTAAAAGGGAAAAAAATGGCATTCAGTTTAATAAAATAAAATCTGACTTGTTTTATTTGTCAGGCTTTACAGAGTTAAGGTAGTGCACACCTGAAGGGAAGCGCTCATTTTAGCTATAACTCTTTTGTTGTTGTTTAACACCTGTTTTTATTTGCACATTTGTTTTTTAAACATCAGCTTGGACGCTGACTGCCGTTTCAGTTCTCCGTCCAGATGAACAGCTGCTAGATCCATAATGAATCAGATTTTCTGTGAGACTCAGAGACAGGAGAGTAGGGTCTCTAAATGGGCTTTTATTTTTGTTTTACCAATAAAATCTGCCAGGATTAGAAACCATGGAACAAAGAACCACACTGAAACAACAATAATACAACAATACATTCAACCAAGGACAAAATCTGATAATGAACACGGAAACTACAATGGACTACAAGACCGAAACAGGAACTGAACCGGGCAAAAAGAGCACTAAAATACCACATAACAGAAGCACAAAGAACAGACAGAAACTATGACTCTGTGCTGGTTAGAAATGTTGTCTGATTTTGCGCTCAGGTGTGTTTCCTGTTGATTCTGACACCATCATCTCAGCTGATGCATGGCCGTATCACACGTCCCCCGCGTATTCTGGTTCATGTGTGCTTTTCAAGCCATCTCTGGGTATTTTCATATCAATAAAGTGTATGAATAATGCAGTGCTAACTGACATAGCCTTTATTACAGTGTAGAAACTATAACATATATTTTCATCCTTATTCTGTTATATACAGGTGTTACAGTGGATTTCTTTTATATTATTGGCTTTAAAAGTGCCAGAGCTCCGACTGAATCCCTGTGTGCCATCTGGGAGGTCGAAAGGTCTGTGCTCATCTGACTCATTTAAACACACACACACCGCACACAGGAGCACCACAAATAAAATGTTTATATATTATATTATATAATGTTTAGACATGCTATATAAATATATGGTCAGGGCTGGACTTTAAGCCTTTTTTGTGTTTAAATATAATTTATTCTGAAGCAATATTCTCATCAGCTGTGATATATTCAAATCTGCATTTTGTGATATTAATCCAGAGTTTTTTTTCCTTTTTATAAAGGGCCTTTTTTTTCCCTAATCTTATTAAATGTATGCTTCATCTTTCATTTTAAATTCTTAAATTTGATCAATAAATTCAGTTATATAATGAATTATAATAAGACACTATAGGGCTGTTACCAATCAAATTAAATCATTTACACTGAAAAATTACAACGGCATTTAATAATGTTATGAGATTGTTTTACATATATTTTGAATATACAAATAAGAAATGTTGGAAAGAGTGATACTTTTAAACATGAAACTAAACCGTCAGTAGGTGGCGCAGTGACTGTCTTAATGAGTGAGTCATTGCATCGTTCATTCAAATGATTCGTTCAAGAATGAGGCAGTTGATTATGAATGAGTCATTGAATCTTTGACTCAACTGATTTGTTCAAACGGCTGATTCATTCAGGGATGAGGCAGTTGATTATGAATGAGTCATTGAATCTTTGACTCAACTGATTCGTTCAAACGGCTGATTCATTCGGGGATGAGGCAGTTGATTATGAATAAGTCATTGAATCTTTGACTCAACTGATTCGTTCAAATGGCTGATTCATTCAGGGATGAGGCAGTTGATTATGAATGAGTCATTGAATCTTTGACTCAACTGATTCGTTCAAACGGCTGATTCATTCAGGGATGAGGCAGCTGATTATGAATGAGTCATTGAATCTTTGACTCAACTGATTCGTTCAAACGGCTGATTCATTCAGGGATGAGGCAGTTGATTATGAATGAGTCATTGAATCTTTGACTCAACTGATTCGTTCAAATGGCTGATTCATTCAGGGATGAGGCAGTTGATTATGAATGAGTCTTTGAATCTTTGACTCAACTGATTCGTTCAAACGGCTGATTCATTCAGGGATGAGGCAGTTGATTATGAATGAGTCTTTGAATCTTTGACTCAACTGATTCGTTCAAACGGCTGATTCATTCAGGGATGAGGCAGTTGATTATGAATGAGTCTTTGAATCTTTGACTCAACTGATTCGTTCAAACGGCTGATTCATTCAGGGATGAGGCAGTTGATTATGAATGAGTCTTTAAATCTTTGACTCAACTGATTCGTTCAAACGGCTGATTCATTCAGGGATGAGGCAGTTGATTATGAATGAGTCATTGAATCTTTGACTCAACTGATTCGTTCAAACGGCTGATTCATTCAGGGATGAGGCAGTTGATTATGAATGAGTCACTGAATCTTTGACTCAACTGATTCGTTCAAATGGCTGATTCATTCAGGGATGAGGCAGTTGATTATGAATGAGTCTTTGAATCTTTGACTCAACTGATTCGTTCAAACGGCTGATTCATTCAGGGATGAGGCAGTTGATTATGAATGAGTCTTTGAATCTTTGACTCAACTGATTCGTTCAAACGGCTGATTCATTCGGGGATGAGGCAGTTGATTATGAATGAGTCTTTGAATCTTTGACTCAACTGATTCGTTCAAACGGCTGATTCATTCAGGGATGAGGCAGTTGATTATGAATGAGTCTTTGAATCTTTGACTCAACTGATTCGTTCAAACGGCTGATTCATTCAGGGATGAGGCAGTTGATTATGAATGAGTCTTTGAATCTTTGACTCAACTGATTCGTTCAAATGGCTGATTCATTCGGGGATGAGGCAGTTGATTATGAATGAGTCTTTGAATCTTTGACTCAACTGATTCGTTCAAACGGCTGATTCATTCAGGGATGAGGCAGTTGATTATGAATGAGTCTTTGAATCTTTGACTCAACTGATTCGTTCAAACGGCTGATTCATTCAGGGATGAGGCAGTTGATTATGAATGAGTCATTGAATCTTTGACTCAACTGATTCGTTCAAAGCGCTGAATCATTCAGTAATGGAAGAGTGTTGCTGTGGTTCTGCTGTGATCTTTGATTGGGTTATTTTCGCAGCTGAAACAGAACAAAAACAGTCAATACTGCGTCTTAAATGCAAGTGACTTAAATTTTAAATGTTTATTGAACTGTTGTATGAAATCAATGTCACATTTTCAATTGTGATGGTATTCAGGAAAACCGCACTCTTGCTCGTGTGATGTTGCTTAACTGTATGTTAAAAATATAGGAATTTGGAATTTTTCCCGCAGTGTTAACTAAGTTTCTTTTGTTGTGCTGCGCGAGCCTCAACAACGCAACCTTCAGTACATTATAGTATGTACATATATTATTATCCACCACCAATCGCCACTTACATTAAATTAAGTCAGAATCATTCCCGGGTTTTTGGTGAGTCCTTAGTTATTTTGTTGTTATTGACGTTTTAATCCTCTTCTCTTCAGCTCTTTACATTTTGCGCACTAGTTAGCTCAGTCACGTGACAACAGAGCGCAGTGATTGATGGCTGATATTAACCAACCTAAAGTCTGCTTTAAAGTTAAGAGCGTAAAGGTGAAGTTTAACTGGTTATGTGACAGAACGGTGGACCGGTCACTGTATCAGCTCACAGCGGGCACATACTGTACAGTAACTAGCGAACGTTTTGTAGAGAAATGAAAACAGGTCGCACCTCAACAATTATTTGCACTCTCACAAATGCTCCCAAATATATTTTGAGGTCGCACAGATTAAATTTCAGGCTCATATGCGACCAAAATAGTCGCAATTTCAAGCCTTGCGTGCATATCCAGGCCTCATCCGGGCCAACTCCGGCACACTCCGTTCTGGGAGCGACAAAAGTCACATGGGCCACATCTGGGCCACACACAGCAAGCCACAACTCACACTAAAACCGGCTTGATGTGTTGGGGCCAGATACGGCCCATTGTGACTTTTGTCACTGCCAGAACCGAGCCATATTATGTGCCATAGTTGGCCCAGATGAGGCCTGGATATGTATGCTATCTGGGTAGCATTTCACTTCATCCATACAAAGTCTGCAGATGATTTTTGCTCAATGTGCCATCTGGATTTCATTTATAAATTTGCTTTCAGGCCTTTCTCAGAGAAAGTTTCTCTCTCATTGACCCCAGAACTGGCCAAACCTGTGAAAGATGAACAAGCCCGCAGTGTTGAATCTCTGTAATAATGACCACTTTAACTCTTTAACCGCCAGCATTTTTGATCATATTGTGATCATGTAAACAGTAAATATATCAAAAGAAAGAACAGCGCCTCTGCTTTAAAACAAAAAAAAACTCATTTTATTTTGACTTTATTCATTCTTTTTAATCAACACTTGAATGTGGGTAAGTTTCATTAAAAAGACATTTCGGACAAAAAGTTGAGAAAATGGTGTTTTTGTCAAAGACTACATCCAGATGGGATTCAGAACGATGATCAAACACAGAGTCTCCAAAGCTTCAGTCGTTTCCTCTTCATGGGTTCAACATTTCATTCAGTAACATTAGGCAGTTTTGATTTATATGCTGTTTAACCCTAGGATGCATAAAGCGGGTCAAAATTGACCCGGCAGGCAGTGACTTTTGAAATATTTTATCAATAAGAACATTAATTTATTTGATATTCCATGAATTCTTTAGAAAAACAATGTTATTTTCATATTTCTTGGTCATAAGATTGGGAAAAAAAATTTTTTTGTATCACTACCACAAGAATTCATAAAGGGGGTCAAATTGACCCATATTAAAGGGATAATTCACCCAAAAATGAACATTACCCCATGATTTACTCCCCCTTAAGCCATCCTTAGGTGTATATGACTTTCTTCTTTCAGACGAACATTATATTATATTGATAAACGTCCTGGCTCTTCCAAGCTTTATAATGGCAGTGAATGGCAGCCCAAAAAAAGTGCATCCATCCATCATAAAAGTGCATCCATCCATCATAAAAGTGAATCCATCCATTATAAAAGTGCATCCATCCATCATAAAAGTGCATCCATCCATCATAAAAGTGCATCTATCCATCATTATAAAAGTGCTCCACACGGCTCCGGGGGTTAATAAAGGCCTTCTGAAGTGAATCAATGGGTTTGTGTAAGAAAAATATCCTCTTGCGAAACACTCAACTCAAAATGCTTATGCAACGTCCAACGTCATCGTCGCGCCATTTACGTTTTTTTCGTTGAATACGGAAGGTGGTCCGCTGGAAGCTAGATATTTTACTTTATAATGTGTTAAATATGGATATTTTTCTTGCACAAACCCATCAATTCGATTCAGAAGGCCTTTACTAACCCCCGGAGCCGTGTGGAGCACTATGATGGATAGATGCACTGTTATGATGGACGGATGCACTTTCATGATGGACGGATGGACTTTTATGATGGATAGATGCAATTTTATGGAGTTCAAAACAGAAACTGCCATTCACTGCCATTATAAAACTTGGAAGAGCCAGGACCTTTTTTTTTAATATAACTCTGATTGTGTTTGTCTGAAAGAAGAAAGTCATACACACCTAGGATGAGTAAATCATGGGGTAATCTTCATTTTTGGGTGAACTATCCATTTAATTTCCAATGGAATTTTGACCCAAAACAGTATTTTTGGATGCATTTTTGTCAATAATATTATTTATTTTTCTGGATTACTTAAATCTGTTGTGACATTTTTACTCTGAGCCAAGAATTTGCCCCAGACACCAACCCAGTGTCTTCATATCCATCTCTCACGATTACATGTTGACAATGGTTTCATAAATGACGGAAAATCTTATCAATGGTGGGGAAAGAGTTAATGACTAAAGCAATCGTTCACGCAAAAATGAAGTTGTCATAATTTTCCAGTCTTGGATGAACTAATCCTTTAAAGAAATTGCTCATTGACATCCAGAATGAAGAGTTTGTGGATGGAGGACGTGAGCTGTGGGCACTGGACAGGAAGCAGTCTAAATAGCCGTGATGCTTACCATGTTTGGTGTTTAACGCTAGAGCTCTGGTTTTATGAGGCCCATCTGCTCCACAACCCTCTGATTTATGTCTGCTTACAAAGTTAAAGTAAATCCAACCTTTAGCACTCAAGAGCTCACCCTCCATCTCTGTGATTTAAGACACCGCTCAGAAAGACATTTACTTCACTTGTGCCATTAAATCCTCTGGCTCTCCGCCTCTCTATTTTCCATTGCGTTGGACTCTCTGTATGAGCGGACAGGAATATGCACCAGAGCTGGGGTTTCTTTTTATGTCCGTCATCCTTCTGCTGTTTAAAAGACTCAGAATGAGATTCACCACAGTCGTGTCTGCCTCCACACCTTTGTCTTTGATTGAACTGAAAAAATGCACGCCCCGTCTATTCTGTTCATGTTCCATTTTCTAGTCATTCCGTGTATCCATGGCAACACGGGACATCAAGGAGGTGTGTGTGTGTGTGTGCGTGAACCTACAGTTTGTCTCCAGCTTGGTGAGAGTTAATCTCCTCCATTCATGTTCCCTTTAGCTAGCAAACACATATAGACCTTCTCTGCAGGCAGGTCTAGTTTTCCAGTCAGTTCCGTTCTAAATCTCCTTCTTTGCTAATGCACTCCTGAGTTCTCTTTACCAGGGTGTTACACACTTAATGTGTTGCCCCAGTTTTGTTTGAATAATTGAGCTCATCGGGACCCCAGGGAACAGCTGGTGATTGAGTCCAAGTGTTCAGCCTGGAACAAAAACAAACTGTTCTGTACACAGACAGGCCAGTGGGTCAGAGAGCAGGGCTGAACATAATCATGAAACGGACCATTTGACCCAGCGTTCAGCAGAAAATGTCAATTCTGTCAGCGTTTACTCACTGTGGACCTGAGTGCTTGAAGTGGAAAAATAAAATGTCGGTACTCCCCAAAGGGGGCGGGGCTTTGTTTGGGGGGGCGGGGCTTTGTTTGGGGGGGGGGGCGTGGTTATGGGGGGATTGTTTAGTCAATAATTCAAGAAGGTCCATATTTTAAAGCTCTTTCTAACTTGTACTTAGCCTTAAAACTAACATATAGTTCTTGTAATTGTTTAACTATAGCATTTTTTACAATAAGGGTTTATTTACAAAGCAAGACCATTGACGGCTCCTCATTACCAGGCCAATGTTAACTTTTTTTTTCTTTCTTTTTTTTAATCTATAGCATTTGTTATGAAAAATAGCAAACTATAGCTACAACATGCCACAGGTGTAATATACATCTTTAGTGAAAAATCTATTCCCTTAACTGATTATCTATTATAAATTCTACAACTAATCAAAAATGACGTCATCGCGGAGTGGGCGGTCGTGCGCGTTGAGAGTGAGACCCCATTTCGCTTGGCGGTGTGCCAAGCGGACGAGGCGCGCGTGCAGTCAGCGGAGGCTCGCGCCGCGGAGCCAGACGAAAGTATAAACTAGGCTTAACACTTTTGGAGCGCGCAAGAAAAAGTGCAGGTACGCTTAAGAGTAAAATGTAGAAGTACCGGCCCACTTCGAGCACTGGACCTGACAGAAAAGATGTTTTGAAGAATGAAATAGTCAACCCTTTTCAATGCACTTACAATGAATGGGGACTGGAGCTTTCAAGCTTACAAAAAAGGACACAAAAGTATCAAAAAACTACTTTTTTGACTTCCCCAGACAGCAACTGCGTGTTGGCCCAGATCCGGCCCACATCTGGTACGTGTGGATTCCCTATCATACACCAGGCGCGACGCAAGTGTGTTCTGTTAGTTTCAGCCCAACGCAGTTCTCATGTTCACGTCCAGCTCCACGTTGTTTAAATATCAAATGCACTGGCGCATCTGTTCACCCATGGGCGTCTGGTCTAAACCAGGTGTGTTCAGGAGCATTGTTGGAGCGTTGCTGTTGTGAGGAACTGAAAACCACTGCGCCATTGACCAACACACACCTGCTCTAAAGTCAATAGTGCAGTATTTATTGTTATTTAAAGGGCGTGTTAGTAATATGAGCCTATAGGCAGTGCACAACACACGTTTAAATATTAAAAATAAAAGGATTCCTCTCTGGAGAAGCGTTCAGTCTTTCCGCTCCATGTAAATAGTGAATCCGCTCATGGCGCGAGCACAACTGGCTTTTAAAGGGAAAGGGAGATGAGACTCTGATTGGTTTATTGCACGTTACGCCCAAAACACACCCATGACTCATTAAGAGACGAGGGACAACCCTTTTGGACGATGCACCGGGTGCACCGACCGCTTTTTCTGTCGTTAAACTAGCAAAAGTGGATTCCGAAGAGCACCTGCGCCGTGAGCTCCAGACCGTGTGCTTAGAGTACCAGATGTGGGCTGGATCTGGGCAGACACTGTTGCTGTCTGGATCTGCACTAAAGTCTTCTGAAATTGTACAATAGCAGACCAAGAATTGTTCAATGATTAATTTAAATACTAGTACATAGGCTAGTAGTTAAAGATGCTTAATATAAAGTGAGACCGATTTTTGGCAGCACTTCATAAGCAGTTTGTTTTTTTAACTAAAATCTTCCAGACGTGCTGCTATAGAGATGGTGCTGGACAGTAAACACAGGTCAGCGGGACCGACCGTGGGTCCCGTGGCTCCTCTAAATCTGATTTGTGGAATATAATTATCCCCCCGTGGCTGCTGAGATGTTTGCTCCAGTGTTTATTGTTACTGCCGCTGGTTTATGGGCGAGTTGTTAAGTGGATGTTTGCTAACACAATGGGGAAATGTTTAAAGAGCTAAATTGAAGCCGGCTGATACAGCTGAGTCACTCACAACACTGCCATTAAAAACAGCGAGCGTGCAGAGAGAGAGAAGCTGCTTCTACTTCAGGCCTCAGGTGAAGAGTAGGGCTGGAAGAGGCTGAGTATTGTTTGGACTTCAGTTAAATTCTTATATAAAACTACTATTTAAATAATACTATTAGTCATAACCTCTGACGATCTAATGTTCAGACTGGAGAGTTTGTGACTGTGAGATCTGCATAAATGGCTGAGTCATCAGTAATTCCAGTCTTTCTTTCTGCTGAACCTACGTAGGCTTGTATCAAATTTGCATAATGCCAGCCTCTGGTCGTGATTGGCTGAACAGCGTCTCTTTGCCCCGCCCTCAAACACTGTAGTTGTATCTGAGACTGGAAGAGTTTGGTTGGTGTTGTTCATGTGGAGAATACACTGTTTTCTGCTGCCAAAGCAAATCCACTTGGATGAGATTGATATGGTAAAACCCATACCATCATTACTGTTCATATCACTGTGTGTCAAGAGCTGAGATTCAGATATGATAATGAGCGTTTGCTTTCTTACCAATCACAGCAGACTGGGCCGTCTGACCAATCAGAGCAGAGTAGACCAATCACAACAGACTGGGCCATCTGACCAATCAGAGCAGAGTAGACCAATCACAACAGACTGGACCATCTGACCAATCAGAGCAGAGTAGACCAATCACAGCAGACTGGGCCGTCTGACCAATCAGAGCAGAGTAGACCAATCACAACAGACTGGGCCATCTGACTAATCAGAGCAGAGTAGACCGATCACAACAGACTGGACCATCTGACCAATCAGAGCAGAGTAGACCGATCACAACAGACTGGGCCATCTGACCAATCAGAGCAGAGTAGACCAATCACAACAGACTGGGCCATCTGACCAATCAGAGCAGAGTAGACCAATCACAACAGACTGGACCATCTGACCAATCAGAGCAGAGTAGACCGATCACAACAGACTGGGCCATCTGACCAATCAGAGCAGAGTAGACCAATCACAACAGACTGGACCGTCTGACCAATCAGAGCAGAGTAGACCAATCACAACAGACTGGACCGTCTGACCAATCAGAGCAGAGTATACCAATCACAACAGACTGGGCCGTCTGACCAATCAGAGCAGAGTATACCAATCACAACAGACTGGGCCGTCTGACCAATCAGAGCAGAGTAGACCAATCACAACAGACTGGACCATCTGACCAATCAGAGCAGAGTATACCAATCACAACAGACTGGACCGTCTGACCAATCAGAGCAGAGTATACCAATCACAACAGACTGGGCCGTCTGACCAATCAGAGCAGAGTATACCAATCACAACAGACTGGGCCGTCTGACCAATCAGAGCAGAGTATACCAATCACAACAGACTGGGCCGTCTGACCAATCAGAGCAGAGTAGACCAATCACAACAGACTGGGCCATCTGACCAATCAGAGCAGAGTATACCAATCACAACAGACTGGACCATCTGACCAATCAGAGCAGAGTAGACCAATCACAACAGACTGGACCATCTGACCAATCAGAGCAGAGTATACCAATCACAACAGACTGGACCATCTGACCAATCAGAGCAGAGTATACCAATCACAACAGACTGGGCCATCTGACCAATCAGAGCAGAGTAGACCAATCACAGCAGACTGGACCATCTGACCAATCAGAGCAGAGTAGACCAATCACAACAGACTGGGCCATCTGACCAATCAGAGCAGAGTAGACCAATCACAGCAGACTGGACTATCTGACCAATCAGAGCAGAGTAGACCAATCACAACAGACTGGACCATCTGACCAATCAGAGCAGAGTAGACCAATCACAGCAGACTGGACCATCTGACCAATCAGAGCAGAGCAGGTGCTCTAAAAGGAGGGGTTTAGAGAGAATCCTTGAACTAACTGTTTCAGACACTGAGAAAAAAATGTGAGGCTGCAGTGGATATAATGGGTAAATTAAAGTGTTGTTTGACCTTTTAAACCTATTGTAGGAGGAAAAAAACTAAAAATTAGGAGACTTTAAGATAGCATAATAGGGGCACTTTAATGATTTTATATCAACCAGCCTTATGTGACGTGTGCATCACTGGCAGTCCGTGATGGTAGTTGTTAGGCTGCTGGAACATTGTCTTTTCTGTAGGCAGCGCAGGTTGAAATGATGAGCATCAGGACACAAGTGGAGCCCTGCTGCTGTTCTCAAGAGCTCTCAGGAGATCTGCTCTCCTCCACCTCACACTCCTGTCACCTCCTTATTGAGTGAATAAATGCACAGCCAGCACTGAAGCACTGATCGAATGCATTCAGGAGAGCTGCGCATGATAACCGCCTGTTTAGGTCTCCATGGAGACGAGGGAACGGCTTCCGGCGGCAGGCCAGCGGGGGACCGGACTGCATCTGCATTCCTACTCATGTGAACTCATGCGCACACGAGCGGCTGCACACACACTGATTTTCAGTGAACAAAGATCTTCTCCTGCCATCACAATCTTACTGGACATCCCTGGTGTAGATGGTCTTTAGTATGTATCCAACTGTACAGAAGTAGGACAGAATCTGGTATTCTTTTTCTTCCTTGTTTCCTGGGTTTCTGAACGTGACCTGATTTGTTTCTATAGCGGCTGATTATGTTCACCTGTGTCTTGTTAGTTCCTCATTTAGGGCTGTGTGTATAGCCCTCAGATTCAGATGTTATTTGTCAGTGTTAGGTTTGGTTTGATCTTGCGTTTCTGCTGCGCTCCCAGCACATTTTATACAATTTCTGTGACGCTGTAGACATATAGAGCATTCCAGTTATATATTCAGGGTAATACATTAATTTTAAGTTTACTGCAGTTTAAATGCTACCAAGTTTACAGCAGTTTTCTGAAAAAAATGGTCAAATTAGATTTGAAATATGTCATCTCATGAGCTCTTTTGTACAGCAGAATAATTAGATAAATGCTGGTGTTTGTGACTTAGTGTAAATAAATATAGTTTAAGTTTAATGCTGTCACCATAATTGAGATCTTATGCAGTTGTACACTACACGAGATCACTACATTAGGCCATTTTATACATTTATACATTTTAATTATCAGTTTTAAACAAAAAAAAAAGTCCGACTGAGTAATAATGAGTCATTAAAATTGCATTGCATTGCTCATTGAGCCTGGTGATCTGAGTGAAAATGAGAATGCCCACACTGAGCGCAGTGTACATGCACATATTAAACACTCCCAGAGCAGAACAGAATGCAGTGTGTGTGTGTGTGTGTGTGTGTGTGTAACAGTATCATCCTTCTCAATGAGGGAGGACAGCAGCTGTTCCTGGAGCAGCTGAGCTCCTCTACAGCACAGATCAAACGGATCCTCCATCAAACACCAGCTGATAGTGTGAATCTTTATAGAACCAACACCAAATGTCAACCGAACGCAGAATAGTTTTAAATCTCATTCTGCCCGTGCTTCGTGAATGACATCTCTGTGATAGAGTCCAGTAACTCCAGCTCAACGGGTCAAACGGAGGAACTGTAACTAAGAGTTAATGTGCACTGTCTGTTAGACACCAGCATCACCAAAGACAGCTTTTCTGTTCTGATTGTCACACTCGCTCTGTGCTTGTTTGCACATCTCTGTCTGATACACATAGACGTCCTGAGTGTGAGAATAAAGAGTGATGCACTGTTTTATCATGCAGGTGTTGATACTGACTCACTGAAGTGCCTTAAACCCTAACCCTAAAAAAGGCAGAATGCAGGAAATAGCATTACAGCCCCCCCCCCCCCCTTAAATATTTTACAGAAATAGAGCCTTCTGAAACACGTTTTCCTCCATGTTTTTAAGGTATTCTAAACTCAACAGAAACAGCCAGCGGTGTGAATGTTTGATTCTTTTACCCTTCCCGATCTCTAAAGCGTATTTCCCCAGCTTCATGTATAAACGTAAAGCCCTCACGACCCCTGATGGCCCTCGTGTTTGTCTGTCACTCATTCCTGATCATGAATGTTTTAAAGCTGGTGTTTTCCTCAGGCAGATCTCAGCGGGTAACGATGCCACGCCGAGCTTGTTTTCACCTCCGTTACCCTGTTACCAAACACAGGATACATTTTAAAAAGCTGGACGTCTGTTCCTCAGCCGTCTTGTTCATAACGACTGCAAAATCGATCTGTGATGTAATGACTGCTGTATGAGAAGCTGTGAGCAGATCCGTAAGGCCGCGTGCGCTGCTGCTGCTGTTCATGTGGTGGTAATTACACAGCACGAAGAGAGAAAAATATCCCTTCAGCCTGTGCGGCTGGATGTTTTCTGACAGCACGGCTTCAAAACATGCTCTGGAAATCACTCACACAAACACACACAGATCGAGCTCACAGCACAGTGGAAGTATGTGGGCCGCGTCTACCAGAGGATTTCAAAGCACAAATGCTTGTATTAAAGGACTGAATTGCATTACTGTAAATGTATTTTTTGTTTTTTTTATGAACTCAAGGGCTAATTGAAATGTAACACTGACTAAATATCTTCTTAAGCTCTAAAACTTCCCAAAAATCCTTCAAACCATATGAGTCCAGCTGCTTTCTGAACAAAGCCATGTGTGCATTAGTAAAGCCATTAATCCTAGGTGTGTATGACTTTCTTCTTTCAGACGAACACAATCGGAGTTATATTAACAAATGTCCTGGCTCTTCCAAGCTTTATAATGCCAGTGAATGGCAGTTTCTGTTTTGAAGTCCATAAAAGTGCATCCATCCATCATAAAAGTGCATCCATCCATCATAATGCATCCATCCATCATAAAAGTGCATCCATCCATCATAAAAGTGCATCCATCCACCATAAAAGTGCATCTATCCATCATAAAAGTGCATCCATCCATCATAAAAGTGCATCCATCCATCATAAAAGTGCATCTATCCATCATAAAAGTGCATCCATCCATCATAAAAGTGCATCCATCCATCATAAAAGTGCATCCATCCACCATAAAAGTGCATCCATCCATCATAAAAGTGCATCCATCCATCATAAAAATGCATCCATCCATCATAAAAGTGCATCCATCCATCATTAGTGCATCCATCCACCATAAAAGTGCATCTATCCATCATAAAAGTGCATCCATCCATCATAAAAGTGCATCTATCCATCATAAAAGTGCATCTATCCATCATAAAAGTGCATCCATCCATCATAAAAGTGCATCTATCCATCATAAAAGTTCATCCATCCATCATAAAAATGCATCCATCCATCATAAAAGTGCATCCATCCATCATAAAAGTGCATCCATCCACCATAAAAGTGCATCCATCCATCATAAAAGTGCATCCATCCATCATAAAAGTGCATCTATCCATCATAAAAGTGCATCCATCCATCATAAAAATGCATCTATCCATCATAAAAGTGCATCCATCCATCATAGTGCTCCACACGGCTCCGGGGGTTAATAAAGGCCTTCTGAAGCGAAGCCATGCATTTAAGAAAAATATCCATATTTAAAACTTTACAAACTGTAATCTCTAACTTCCGCTAACTGTGGTCCGCGCGTTCATGAGAGACTGGCGTTCCAGCGTATGGCGTAGGACGCTCCGGTGAGAATATGCTAGTTCTCGCGCTAACCAAGTTTTGTTTTGCTCTATCCTCTGCGCTTCCACGTTCGTCACCGGAACTTACGCTACGCCTGCGTCCTACGTCATACGCTGGAACGCCAGTCTCTCGTGAACGTGTACGACAGTTAGCGGAAGATAGAGATTACAGTTAGAGATTATGGAGGAGATCAGGAGGAAACTGCAGCTTTACCAAGCTGTGATATAAACTAAACGCTATTGGCTATTTTAAAAAAAGGTGAGGAGCTGCTCGATATGTCCTGGCCTGTTTTCCTGTTTCAGTGGAAATTACGTCAACACATTGAATAATGCTGCACGTTTAAGGCACTTCAGTGAGTCAGTATCAACACCTGCATGATAAAACAGTGCATCACTCTTTATTCTCACACTCAGGACGTCTATGTGTATCAGACAGAGATGTGCAAACAAACACAGAGCGAGTGTGACAATCAGAACAGAAAAGCTGTCTTTGGTGATGCTGGTGTCTAACAGACAGCGCACATTAACTCTTAGTTACAGTTCCTCCGTTTGACCCGTTGAGCTGGAGTTACTGGACTCTATCACAGAGATGTCATTCACGAAGCACGGGCAGAATGAGATTTAAAAAAGATTTCTTAATTTTTAAACCTAATTTGTATGCAGCAATTCATACACATTCCCTGTAAGGGGTTATTACAGAAAACTGCATTTATTAATAACCCTTTTATTAATAAATAATTTTCTGTCCAATCAGACTGAGCTGTGTATCCACTCAGTTTCACCTGGTATTGAGTGATTTCTGTGATCGAATCACAGGTTATCAGCACTAAATACAGTCTAAAACATGTCATGATCAGATCACAGAAACCACATATAGTGAAGCTCCGCCCACTCACCTGTCAATCAAATACTACCATAGTTTGAATTCTTCCTGGTTATTTGCAGCTTTAAAAGAAAATGACCTTAATTTAGAAACTACATTTTGGAAGATCTCAAACACAGACTTCACATACCCTCAGTGTTCTGCATGCAGTGACAGACTTTTCAATGTTTGAATAAATGTGAAATACATCTGAAGTTACTTTACTCCACCAAAATAACTATGAGTGCTCTTCTCACTTCATCACGTTTGTCACAGGTGTAACTGTAAACGGAGTCTTTGGCAACCGTTGTGTCGGTCAGAGCTTCTCCAATCATATTTCAGTGCATGTATCAAAATTCAGACGTGAGTCACACTGAAGATAAGCAGTCACTGGGTTTATGAGGCTGACAAAAGATGGACATTCATTAATGCATCAGTTTATGTTTATGGCACCTGTCATTATATGTGATAGTCTGAACCAAAGGGCCAAAGTCTGAGCCGGGAATCCAAAGCGTGTGTGTGATGTGGAACCATTTACTGCCGGGTGACGTGCACACTCACATGCAGGAAACTGACCTCAGATCTCACAGAACTCATCTTCTCTTGTTCAACCCGGTCATGCTGTGACATTTCTCCCTTTAAACACAGTCAGTTCATCTTTCTGACAGTAGTTTCACCGTTTACTCTTATATTGGCTCAAAAGTCCAGCTCTGTCATGAGGATCTGGAGATCACGTTTACTGAACGTATATTGTTTATGGACTGTAAGAATGTGCTAGCCATGTTTGCACTGAACTTCAGCCACAAAACATTTTAAATAATAATCACACAAACCATGTTTTGAAGGAGAAATGCTAATATTAACAACATTATTAATGTCACTTATTCATGTATTTTTTCAGTTGTATTGTGTGATTTATTGCGAGGTCACATCTATTGACACATTGCACATTGTGAGATTATCCTTGTGGGAAGAACACATGCTGGACTCTGGAACTTTGAGCTTCAACCAGTGATTTACTGAGAAACCATCTCAAATGACAATAAAATGAGGCAGGGTTTCCAGAGAATGGATCATGTACGTTCTGAAGGACTTCAAGAGCAGCTACGACAGTGAAAATGAGCATTATGGGGTCAAAGATCCATCTGTGCTATTTCCATCCACCGTTTTTTATGCAAATTTTGGGATATCGCATAAAAAAGCGCTGGATG
>CM077185.1:829350-849350 GCA_039654105.1 Coreius guichenoti
GCGATACAAGGCAGGCTTTGCTAAAAAGGTGTTACTCAAGGATGGATCAGTACCAACTGTTGGTGATCCAGCTTACAGTCTCCGGAGCGATACTGGTCACGGCAGTAAGGACAGGAAGTTGCTTTACGGATGTAAAGTTTGCCAGTTTATTAAGCACCCCTGATACGGTCTGTATATATTAGTTTACTGTTGTAAGGAGTGTTTTTGTGTATGCTGATGATAATGCAAGGGGGAGAGAGGGTTTATGGACAAGACTTTAATGCGCACGTGTTTTATTCAGCTCTTGTGGTGATTTTCTGGAGTGAAAACAGACGCTTCATCTTTTGTGTGAAGTACAATAAACTTCATAAAACTCATTAGTAAAGTTTTGGCCATCATTCGGACGGCTTGTACTAATAGTGGATAAAAGCAAGATGACAAGTAAGCTATAACCGTAATTAAACTAAACTATACCTTTTCTGTCTCCATGCAGCAGATAGTCTCTGGCTCTGTAGGCGTTATTGTCCGAGTCCGGTTCGAACTGAACACGCTACTGAGATTCTGTTCTGACATTATCATTCCGTGAGATTGCCAACACCGGAGCATGAGCTCTTGAAGCTCCGCCCTCTTCTTGAAAGGGGGCCGGAGGCACTAGCTCATTTGCATTTAAAGGGATACACACAAAAACAGCCCCTAAAAAGTGAACATTTTAACATGCTATGATCTGTGGGGTATTGCGAGCTAAACCTTCACACACTCTGGGGACATCAGAGACTTAATTTACATCTTGTAAAAAGGGGTATTAAGTAACTTCATTCGGCACTCGCACTCTGTGATAGATCATTTCTGTGCACACACACAGAAAGCCGCCTCTCAGACAGCACGCGAGTACCAAATTGAGTTCTCTTTCGCGTCTTCTTGAGCAAATACACACAAAAATGTCAAAATGCCCGTCTTGACGAGTATCCACGTAACCCAGTCGGTTATGTCTGAAGTGAAGAAAAACTGTGAATATTGGATGTGTGTCAATATAACGTGCATTAGGTCTTAAAGTGACAGCAGCCTCATATACCTTCTGCTTCCTATGTTAATAATGTTAATCAAAAGAAAAAGAGACAATCACACTGCACTGAACTAAATAACTGTATCTGTGTGTGTTTACCTCATACAGTAATACCGTTTTCACAAACACTGTAAAGTACTGTTTATTTCATTTGTACCTTTGTTCTCTTGTATTTGTTTGTGTTATTGCTTGTAATTTATTTTATTATTGTCTTTAATGTTTGAACTTTGTATTGGTTAGGCTAGTATTAGTTTTTGCTGTGCTCTGACCAGAAGAAAAAAATCCTTAGCATTGAGCCCATATTTTTGTTTTTTTTATCAGTAATACTTAATAATAATTTTACAATAATGATTTCCTGTTGTAGTCAAACAGTAGCCTAAACATGTACCGATTTGAACTGTACTGCAAAAAGACTGGTAGCATTATATCATTTATAAAGTTTTTGTATTGACTAGGGTACTTTTGACTTACTAGTAGTGCCAATTTCCAAAGAGAAGCGCCCCCGTGAATCCCCACGACACCCGTCAGACGGATCGTGCCAAGATCGGGCTGATATCGTGTAGTCTGAACC
Organism: Coreius guichenoti; assembly: GCA_039654105.1. Classification (NCBI taxonomy): domain Eukaryota; kingdom Metazoa; phylum Chordata; class Actinopteri; order Cypriniformes; family Gobionidae; genus Coreius; species Coreius guichenoti. The sequence goes on from CM077185.1 coordinate 830,964, forward strand.
TGGCATTACTCAGACAGAGATCATTTCTCAGGAGGACAAGATGTGATCTGTCATTTCAGGAGTCTGTGATTTTAATTTGAAAATATTGCTCCCATGTCTCAGGAAAAAATTCTGGGCCAAACTGCTTCCTGTTTGTAGAGCAGCTCCAGAGTCGTGTGGTAATTTCATCTGAATCAGCATCTCTGATTTAACGAGGAGGAAGGGAAAGAGTTGATCTCAAAACCCATGATGTTACACTGTAAGCATGTGTGTATTTTGGGCCTATAATGGAGGACTGTTTTAGAAATCACATGAACCGTTCAAACGCACCATCATCCTAACGTCTGGAGTCTTTTCAAGGCTACTTTTATTTAATCATAAATACAGTAAAACAGTGAAATATTACTCCAGTGTAAATCAGCTGTTCTCTATGTGAATATATAGTAAAGTGTAATTTATTCCTGTGATCAAAGCTGAATTTATCATCATTACTCCAGTCTTCAGTGTCACATGATCCTTCACAAATCATTCTAATATGAGGATTTGATGCTCAACAAACATTTATGATTATTATCAGTGATGAAAACAGTTCATATTTCTGTGGAAACTGATTTTTTTAGGATTATTTGATGAATAGAAAGTTCAAAAGAACAGCATTTATCTGAAATAGAATCTTTTGTAACATTATAAATGTCTTTACTGTCACTTTTGATCAATTTAATGCGTGCTTGATGAATTAAAAGTATTAAACAATTTTTACTGATGTCAAACTTTTGAAAGGTAATTATGTGAAATACCAGGTGTTTGAATATGAAATAATTTGATGCAAAACGTATATAATCTACACATTAAGTGGACCACGTGAGAAGTGAACGTCCAGGTTGATCAGACGAGTGTTTTAAGTTTCGCCCCGAGTGGCATCTGAATTCATGAGTTTAATCTTGTAGGAGCCGTGCAAACGTTCTTTTACAGACGCCCTGCTGTGATATAATGAGCAAACGGGCCTTAAGAGACGGCGTATTCTGCGCTCCAGAACACACACTCACCTCAAATAAACCTCGAGATCGAGTGTCAAACGCGTCGAGGCTGTTTCTCTCACGCTCGGCAGACGGCAGGCAATATGCTCATTCAGAGGAAGAGGAAAAAACAGACACGCAAAGATGGAGGTGTTGCAAACTCAAACTTCACAAACATTAATGAACTCTGAATCACACCGAGTCGCGTCATCTCGTCCTTTATTTTTAAGAGTAAAAAAAGTGACAGATGGGAAACAAAAAGCCAAATGATGACATCATAGTACTGTTTACACTTCATCGATACAGGAAACTCAAGAAACGTCTCATACGAGGACAGGGAGCATAAAAAGACACATTTTTAAGGTTCTGGTGAAAATATGAATCTGTGAACCAAACAAAACAAATGTTCTTCAGCAATATAATAACGGTGTGATTTCTCTAAGGCCACGGTGGGTGCTCATCTGAAGCATCATACACACCAAACGCTCATGTAGACTTTAATGTCCTAAAAACCAGAACCGGCCTCCCTTCAGTGTGAATGCATGTGTGATGTTTTGCTGGTTTGTAAATCTGTGTGTGTGTGTGTGTGTGTGTTTTACTTTGGGATGCTTGTGTGTTCCCAAGCACGTCAGTGTGGACTTCCTCCGCCGGACACGTTCAGCTCCTGCCGGATCTTAGCTCGAATGTTTGCTTGTGCTAACAGTGTCTTTATAGCCTGTACTTGTGTCCGCCCGCGCTCTCTTTCCCAATCCTTCCTGCTTTGAGCGTGCACACACCCTACGGCACAAACAACACACACACATCGTCATCATGTGACAGTGACACACGCAAATCAACAGGTCATGTTCATAACGCAGTGCAGAGTTCATGTGTCTGGCTTTGGATGGGGCTGCTGGCCTGCAGGTCACGTCCACAGTCAAACTGAGCAGTTCCCTGTGATTGTCGGATGTGAAAATGACAAAGCGACAGTGACACGCGCCTCAAGACACGAGAGCACTCGTTCAGACTCATCCTGAAGGATCCGTCACAAAGGAAAAGTAAAAGACAATAGGAGAGGGAAAGGCAGGGGAATCAGTTTGTGTTTGAGTCCGGTGTGCGTCTGCACACTTGACTCCGCTTCGCTTCACTTGTGTTCACACTCGTCGCTCTGCTCTACAATCCCGCTCTGCTGCGGTTGGACGCCCGCCGGCAGGTGGAGGCGCGTCGCGGTCGGGTCAGGGTACGGGTCAGGGGTCGCGGGGTCATTTGGTGCTGTTGAGTTTGCCGGCGGACGCTGGCGGACCCTCGTCTTTTGGTGCGGCGCCGTTCTGTTGGGTTTCCTCCATGTACTGCTGCACAGCCCGCAACACGGCGTCTTCAACCAGCCGCTTACTCAGACTCACTAACTCCTCATCGTCCGCCGCTTTCTTAACACCTACACACACACACACACACACACACACAGAGAGCTGTCAGTGAAAGCTGTACGCAGACAGACACAGATCACATGAGCAAACACACGTCTACCTCGGTCAGACGTGAGGTCAGGGTTACAGCTGCTAATCATCTCAATAACTCTCAGCTTTCAGATGTTTTATATAAACAGGAATATCAATGTAGGGATGCACAGATATAGACATTTGGACTAATACAATAACCTACAATTTATTCAGCTGATATGTTCATTACCGTTTGGGGTCAGTAAGAGTTTTTAACGTTTTTGAAAGAGTCTCTTCTGCAAGGCTGCATTTATTTGATCAAAAATACAGGAAAAATTGTGAAATATTATTATGATTTAAAATACCTGTTTTATATGTGAATATATAGTAAAGTGTAATTTATTCCTGAATTTATCACTACTCCAGTCTTCAGTGTCACATGACCCTTCAGAAATCATTCTCATATGATGATTTGATGCTCAACAAACATTTATTATGATTATTATAGTTCATATTTTTGTGGAAACTGTGATACATTAAATTTTTCAGGATTCTTTGATGAATAGAAAGTTCAAAAGAACAGCATTTATCTGAAATAGAATCTTTTGTAACATTATAAATGTCTTTACTGGGTCATTCCATGTCAAATCAACCACATTTCAGAAACTTCCCCGGCTCAAATTTTTGATTTTGTTAATATTTTTATTATTGTTAATATTTTAATAAGACAAACATAAATAGTGATGAAAGCCCAAATATTAAATGTCACAGATGTATATTGACGGAGTAATCACTGTTTTGTAGAGGAGGGTCAAAATGACAATTTTCACCTGAGATCTGGAGCCAAATTACAGGTGTGTAAATGACTTTAGAAAGATGGCAGCATCATTATTTTATTTTCACACAGAGATTGGTAGGTCTATTAGTGAAATCTGTTGACTTTATCAATCTTTGTTGCATTATATGCCAACGGTGACCGTTCAAAAATGGGAAAAAAGCACTACTTGTATTTTTTTGTCTTAAGTTTGCATGCCTGTAACTCCAGAAGTATTAAAGATATCTTAATATCCTTTTAGATTCTGGTTCTTAACAAACTTTCCTTTTGGTATCTTCATTTTAAAGACCCTTGATGGTTCAATCCCAGAGATATGGGGATCTTAATGCGGCTCCATGAGTAAACTGGTCAAGTTCAGTGGTCGAAAAGCAAAAACCAAAAGGAAAGTTTGTAAAGAATCAGAATCTAAAAGGATATTGTTAATATTTTTTCTGTAGAAAGACAAACATAAATAGTGATGAAAGCCAAAATATTAAATGTCACAGATGTATTGACTGAGTAATCACTGTTTTGTAGAGGAGGGTCAAATTTTCACAATTTTCACCTGAGATTTGGAGCCAAATTAATTTGGTAGGTCTATTAGTGAAATCTGTTGACTTTATCAATCTTTGTTGCATTATATGCCAACGGTGACCGTTCAAAAATGGGAAAAAGCACTACTTGTGTTTTTTGTCTCAAATTTGCATGCCTGTGACTCAAGAAGTATTTTAGGTTCTGGTTCTTAAACTTTCCTTTCGGTTTTTGCTTTTCGACCACTGAACTTGACCAGTTTACTCATGGAGCCGCATTAAGATCCCCATATCTCTGGGATTGAACCATTGAGGGCCTTCAAAATGGAGATGCCAAAAGGAAAGTTTGTTAAGAATCAGAATCTAAAAGGATATTAAGATATCTTTAATACTTCTTGAGTTACAGGCATGCAAACTTGGGCAAAGAAACACAAGAAGTGCTTATTTTCCATTTTTGAATGGTCACCGCTGGCATATAATGCAACAAAGATTGATAAAGTCAACAGATTTCACTAATAGATCTACCAATCTCTGTGTGAAAATAAAATAATGATGCTGCCATCTTTCTAAAGTCATTTACACACCTGTAAATTGGCTCCAAATCTCATGTGAAAATTGTCATTTTGACCCTCCTCTACAAAACAGTGATTACTCAGTCAATATACATCTGTGACATTTAATATTTGGGCTTTCATCACTATTTATGTTTTTCTTTCTACAAAAAAAATATTAACAAAATCAAAAATTTTAACCGGGGACCTCTGGTTGAGGAAGACCCTACTGTTTTGATACATTTAATGTGTCCTTGATGAATAAAAGTATTAATTTCTTTAAAAAAAAAAAAAAAATACATACTGACCCCAAACTTTTAAACCGTTTGAAATGGATAAAATAAGCCCTCGTATTATCTAATTATTATAGAATTATTTGTATGTTATTGTTCATATCTGATATGATAAATCTAACGGTGTCTGTTACACTGAAGCTTAAATCAGGTATCAAAACATCAATGTTTGTTGTGCTTTTTTTTTCTCTGTAAACTGGCACAGAAATATAATTCCCAGTTTGAAATGAATAAAATAAACCCTGATAATATTATTAAGTTGCTCACCAACATATCGTGCATCCCTAACATAATGGAAAACGTCACAGTCTTTACTACTGCAAACAAACACAGTGGGGGTGAATCTGCGTCTAGTGCCCTCAGTAGTAGGGTAGTGAGGGGTTGAAGTACACTACACATAGACAGTGAAGGAGGAACACGTACTTGTCCGTGCAGCACGCTGCCTGCTTTGCAGAAGATCTGCAAGATAAACAACACATTTAGCAACCTGAAGTGATTTCCCCACAAGCACAGCATCAGAAACCATCCGAATCACACAGATGGTCTGTGAAGCATGACGAGATCCCACTGATTCACCTCGACGCATCTGTTCAATCACGAGAGCACAGGATCGGCTGATTAACACTCCTGAGATCATGCTGTGTAGATTTCTGAACAATTAGGACGGCTTTGATTCCAGGGCTACACGATTGACAAAAATGACATTGCTGATTATTTCCCTTGATACCATAATTATCATGAATAATGTTGAAAATGCACAATAAATTACTGCACATCTACTCCTCGCTGATTAGAATGGGAGTGTCATTGCAGTGCATGTTGGATAAATCATTATATTCAGTGCATCAAATTCAATAGTGAATCCAAAATCATTTTAAAGAGCCCCTATTATGCTTTTTCAGATATGACCTTTCATGCAATGTGAAATACAGCTGTTTCTGAATGTTAAAGGGTCCATAACACACACTTTCTGCCAGTCTCATGTTAATCTTGAGTATCTATAGAGTAGTGTTGATCCTTCATATCTCCCAAGAGTCTTTAGTTTTATCATATTTATAAAAGACAGATACACTGTACCGATTCTTTCTGAAAACAGCCGAGTCCGTGGAGGCGTGCAGTGGGCGGAGCTAAAGAGTCACACACACTACATCATGGCATTATCCCTGGACAACTTTCGATTTACTATATTTTCACGTTGTTTAAATTACATGCACTTATGCGCCGATTGCCAACAAAACAAAACTCATCTGTGAGAAGTGCCCATACAAGGAATCTCGCCCTTTATGATGTCATACAGGGCCATACTCGAAAAAAACTTTCCGAAACTTGTTTGAATCCTGAAGGAGGGTATTTGGCACAGAAATACTCCGTCATACGTCCAACTCATTTTTTTAAATTAAAATTTTGTCCATGTTTAGCATGAGAATCAACTCTTTAACAGTGTAAATAAGGCAGAATGTATTAGACCCCTGCTTTAAAGGCCTGCAAAGTTTCAAAATATCAAAGTGCAGATAAATGGAGTTGTTATCCTTCGAAGGCTTTTCCAATTCAAAGGCTCCTAACAAATGCGTCTTTCGTTTCCTGGGCCATGAAGGATGAATCCTGGAGCCTAGACTATCCCAAGCTTTTTCCAGCCCTTAAAAGCTCTAAATGTTATTTGTAATGATTATTTGTTAAACTGAAAGTTTAAAGATATAGGAAAACTAACACGTTGTGGCAAACATGCACTTTCATTTAAAAAGACATTAAATGACCACTATAACTAGTAGATGGCGGCAGAGGAGCACTTATTGACTTATTAGCCACTCCAATTATTAGCCACTCCAATTATTAGCCATAGCCAATTCCACTCCGTAATAGTATATGGAAAAAGGTAGGAAATCTAATATTTTTCTGACCAATCGGAGCAGAGTAGACCAATCACAACAGACTGGGCCATCTGACCAATCAGAGCAGAGTAGACCAATCACAACAGACTGGGCCATCTGACCAATCAGAGCAGAGTAGACCAATCACAACAGACTGGGCCATCTGACCAATCAGAGCAGAGTAGACCAATCACAACAGACTGGGCCATCTGACCAATCAGAGCAGAGTAGACCAATCACAACAGACTGGGCCATCTGACCAATCAGTGCAGAGCAGGCTCTCAGAAAGGAGGGGTTTAGAGACTTACATGATACTTAAATCACATACTGTCTGAGTTGGTACTACATTTGAATTTGAATTTACTTGGCGACCACTAAAAGTACATTTCTATATAGTATAAATGCGTATATATAGACATACTACAGCCACCATGTTGTTACTGTCACGTGACCTCTGGCATCAGTTGTGTCGCTTAACCGTCATTCACAAATCCTCTCCCGTGGCCCCATGGGATAGTAAAGTGTCCATCGAATGCACATTTCAGAATCTCACTGGAAGTATTAGGTCATCCGGGGACTTTTGCCTAATGTTTTCCGAATACTATATGCATTCGGACGGACTACTCTGTTAGCGTACTGTTTTTCACCTACTATATAGATTTCGGACCGAACGCAAATCTTCGAACGAACCAGTTCAGACACTGAGAGAAAAGAGCTGATGCTGCAATGTGTATTATGAGAAAATGGAAGTGTTTTTGACTTTGGATGCATGCAAACGTACAGTAAGAGACTCCAAAACAAAATTATGAGTCTTTCAAATAGCATAATGGGGCACTTTAAAACACAGAGGATACTTTTCAGAAGCTTCTTGAATCTTTAGGATTGATTTTCATGTGTCAGGAGTGAAACATCTGCTCCGTCTCGCTCATGAGCACCAGACACACTTAAAGACCTCTGGTTCTCCACATCGCTCACTGCTTATAATGCTCAACTAGTGCAAACACACATTATAAACAGCAACGTGAGCAGATCAGAGAGTAATGCTGTAATCAACACTTCATGATGAACCGCATCATAGTTTTGATTATTTATTTGTTTGTGCAGCCCAATTTCATTCCGTGATTGATTTGATACTCAATATCAAAACTCTGTGTCCTGTGAGTCTTAACTGACCGGTGTTCATTGAATCATCCGTCGAGTCACAACAGTCTCTGTTCATCTGCGAATATCTCCTGGCTACACAGTGCAACTTAACACTGACTTGTTTGATGTTTCTCAAATCTTGTGTCATATTCAGTCACAGTAAAACATTGGGACACTTTCAAAACATTGATCAGAAAACATTTGAGACACATTGAAAACACTGAGAAGTGACACAACAGCCAATACATAACCTTACAGCATCCAATCAGATCGCATGGCTTCAATCACATCCCTACATGCTTTACTCACTGAACATCCACAGACACAAATGCCGATTAACATCTTCACATTCAGCCATGTTTTCACATGAGCCTGTGTTCAAAGGTTTATCTTGTTTAAAGATCCAAGCATCCCCAAAACAAGACAAACACACGGATTTGTGGCGGTGCAGAATGAACGTCTGCGTTTGACTGATGGCATTTCCTCAGGAAGCTCCATCTCCTGTCTGCTGATCTCAGAGGGGTTTCATACTGCTCCCAGATCAGTGTCCAGCGCCTCACCTCTCTCAATCAACCTGTGCTTCCCATCAAGGAACAATGTGCATTTACTGTAGGATGGTCTGTTTGTCTTCCGTCCACTTTAGTAAGCAAAACTATTTCCAGAACTCATTTCCAGTGAAATGGTGCTGGTGCGCGGCCAAAGAATCTCTCACAACCGGCCCACAAATACAATACAAAAATAAACATGGCGCATCACGGCCTTGGCTTTTTGCATTGTACATTTTTAAATGTCCAAATGAGTTTTAATTTGCCATCTTTATAGCATTAAGAGCTGCTGACTTTAATATAATGCTCATGTATAGATTTAAGTGGTTGTTTTAGAGCCGGTGTGTGTTTGGTTCTCCTGTGCAAGAGTGAAATGTTTCCAGAATGGCCGCCGGTGTTTGTTTTTACAGCCATTTTATGTACTGTTTATGTAATCTGGTATCTATTAGTGCATCCTAATGGAGTAATGTAATGGGGTAAAGTTGGCGTTCATTCAGCTTGACAATATTCATCTTGCTCTTGGTGTAAACAGACATTTAGTTGACAATTATTCAACTCTTGGTTTGAACAGACCCCTTGTCAGTGTCTATATTGAGGTTGAGACCAGGGTTAGGCTTTTATTTTCGTTTAAAAAAATGTTTTTCCTTTGTTGCTCAAACGATTAGTGGAAAGTACCTTTTTGTCCGTTTTGGACTATGGTGATATAACACTGATTCTTGAGATAAGGGACAAAACATGTCTCAAACACAAAAGCCCTATTTATGTTAAAAAGTAAGAATGTCAACACAATAAAAATACTTAAGTTACGTCTAAGGGGAATTTGTATACTCAGGACATTCTTTGCTTATACTTTTAAATAATTTCTTTAGTATTACTTTAAAAGCACACTCCATACTTGGAAACGCATGTATTCTTATCCTGTCCTCAGCATGAGCTCACAATGTAAAACTGCCAAAGTGTTTAAAAATGCAACAAATTAAAAAATACAGTTACATTAAAAAGGTGGAGATCTTTAAGATATCAAACAATACAACAAGTAAATATTGAATTATAAAAGTTGTGTCCTCACTTTGCGTCAACTCCGTCAGGATGTTTTATAATCCTGAATAAATCAGGCAGTGTCGTGGGCAGCTTTAACTCTGAGGAGCACTTACTATCTCCTGCTCATTGTGGATCTCACAGTCGGATACACAGTCCTAGAAGTTATAGATGTTTTAATATTTTAAACACACAATATTGAAGTCTCTGCGGTCATAGCCTTAACATGTCAACTCCGTCATCGCAGTGTGATAGTTTCTGTGAATAGTTGTGGGATAAATCTTGCCATTTTGATATGTTTATTAAGGCAGCAACAACTGAGGGAAAACACTAAATTGCTCCACTGTACAACACGAGGTTAAGGTGGAGAAAAATTTTAATTTTGTCAACTCCATCAGACGTCAACTCCGTCAGGTTTTATGTCTGATGGTTGACAAGTGCTCTCAAAAAACTGTATAATGTGATTTAATACGTTTTTTTGCATATGGGGAATTCTTCTAATGCTGTTTCATGATTCTATTTACATATACTGTATATTTGGCCCCAGCTGGACCTTTGTCAACACCGTCAGTATTTGTCAACTCCGTTAGTATTTGTCAACTTGGTCAACTCCGTCAGTATTTGTCAACTCCGTCAGTATTTGTCAACACGTCAGTATGTCAACTCCATTTGTCAACTCCGTCAGTATTTGTCAACACCGTCAGTATTTGTCAACTCCATTTGTCAACTCCATTTGTCAACTCCGTCACTATTTGTCAACTCTGTCAGTGTCAACACGTCAGTATTTGTCAACTCCGTCAGTATTTGTCAACACCGTCAGTATTTGTCAACACGTCAGTATTTGTCAACTCCGTCAGTATTTGTCAACTCCATTTGTCAACTCCGTCAGTATTTGTCAACTCCGTCAGTATTTGTCAACACGTCAGTATTTGTCAACTCCGTCAGTATTTGTCAACTCTGTCAGTATTTGTCAACATGTCAGTATTTGTCAACATGTCAGTATTTGTCAACACGTCAGTATTTGTCAATATTTGTCAACACGTCAGTATTTGTCAACTCCGTCAGTATTTGTCAACACGTCAGTATTTGTCAACTCCGTCAGTATTTGTCAATATTTGTCAACACGTCAGTATTTGTCAACTCCGTCAGTATTTGTCAACTCCATTTGTCAACTCCGTCAGTATTTGTCAACTCCGTCAGTATTTGTCAACACGTCAGTATTTGTCAACACGTCAGTATTTGTCAACACGTCAGTATTTGTCAATATTTGTCAACACGTCAGTATTTGTCAACTCCGTCAGTATTTGTCAACACCGTCAGTATTTGTCAACTCCGTCAGTATTTGTCAACTCCATTTGTCAACTCCGTCAGTATTTGTCAACTCCGTCAATATTTGTCAACACGTCAGTATTTGTCAACACGTCAGTATTTGTCAATATTTGTCAACACGTCAGTATTTGTCAACACGTCAGTATTTGTCAACTCCGTCAGTATTTGTCAACTCCGTCAGTATTTGTCAATATTTGTCAACACGTCAGTATTTGTCAACTCCGTCAGTATTTGTCAACTCCATTTGTCAACTCCGTCAGTATTTGTCAACTCCGTCAATATTTGTCAACACGTCAGTATTTGTCAACTCCGTCAGTATTTGTCAACTCCATTTGTCAACTCCGTCAGTATTTGTCAACTCCATTTGTCAACTCCGTCAGTATTTGTCAATATTTGTCAACACGTCAGTATTTGTCAACTCCGTCAGTATTTGTCAACTCCATTTGTCAACTCCGTCAGTATTTGTCAACTCCGTCAATATTTGTCAACACGTCAGTATTTGTCAACACGTCAGTATTTGTCAATATTTGTCAACACGTCAGTATTTGTCAACACGTCAGTATTTGTCAACTCCGTCAGTATTTGTCAACTCCGTCAGTATTTGTCAACTCCGTCAATATTTGTCAACACGTCAGTATTTGTCAACACGTCAGTATTTGTCAATATTTGTCAACACGTCAGTATTTGTCAATATTTGTCAACACGTCAGTATTTGTCAACACGTCAGTATTTGTCAACTCCGTCAATATTTGTCAACACGTCAGTATTTGTCAACTCCGTCAGTATTTGTCAACTCCATTTGTCAACTCCGTCAGTATTTGTCAACTCCATTTGTCAACTCCGTCAGTATTTGTCAACTCCGTCAATATTTGTCAACACGTCAGTATTTGTCAACACGTCAGTATTTGTCAATATTTGTCAACACGTCAGTATTTGTCAACACGTCAGTATTTGTCAACTCCGTCAGTATTTGTCAACACCGTCAGTATTTGTCAACTCCGTCAGTATTTGTCAATATTTGTCAACACGTCAGTATTTGTCAACTCCGTCAGTATTTGTCAACTCCATTTGTCAACTCCGTCAGTATTTGTCAACTCCGTCAATATTTGTCAACACGTCAGTATTTGTCAACTCCGTCAGTATTTGTCAACTCCATTTGTCAACTCCGTCAGTATTTGTCAACTCCATTTGTCAACTCCGTCAGTATTTGTCAATATTTGTCAACACGTCAGTATTTGTCAACTCCGTCAGTATTTGTCAACTCCATTTGTCAACTCCGTCAGTATTTGTCAACTCCATTTGTCAACTCCGTCAGTATTTGTCAACTCCATTTGTCAACTCCGTCAGTATTTGTCAACACCGTCAGTATTTGTCAACTCCGTCAGTATTTGTCAACACGTCAGTATTTGTCAACTCCATTTGTCAACTCCGTCAGTATTTGTCAACTCCATTTGTCAACTCCGTCAGTATTTGTCAATTTGGTCAACTCCGTCAGTATTTGTCAATTTGGTCAACTCCGTCAGTATTTGTCAACATGTCAGTATTTGTCAACTCCGTCAGTATTTGTCAATTCCGTCAGTACTTTACACCGTCAGGTGAAGGTTTTTGTTAATTTTGAAAGAAATGTCTTATTTTTTTTTCAATTTATTGTGTAAAAATGTTAAAACATCAATGGAACTACACGATATTATGTCTTAATCACCTAAGAACACTGGCGATATATGTTTAATATTAAAAGGAGGGAGGGATTTAGAAACTGGGTTGTTCATAATAGTGTGAAAACAAACAAAAAATAAACAGAGAATGTATTTTATGATTTAGATCCTTTACTGAAAACGTATATTACATAACTGAAGATTTTACATTGTTTTTGGATGGATTAAATTAAATTAGCATGCTTTTTAGTGTGTCTGACGGAGTTGACACAAATTAAGTCATGGAGTGAATAAATATCATTTTTTAGAAAAAATATTTAGAAATAAGCCTGTTCCTTACATGGTTCATTATCTGAGACCTTTGTCTACAAAAATACCAATTTTTAATAATGTAGTGTTAGTTTTTATTTTTTAACATCTAAAACAAGTTTTGTCCCTTATCTCAAGAATCAGTGATAATTTGAATTTTGTAAAATGTAAAAAAATTGGATGTAGTCTATCATGCTGCGTTATGATTTGTTACTGGTGCAAGTGTCCGTTCATGTCATTGTAACTTATATGAAATGACAAAATGGACTTCATTGTGCTTGAGGAGGACAAACCATATGTTGACTTTTATTTTAAAAGCTCTACTGGGCAGATTACCGCAGTATATTTCTAGTTTGTTGACATATTGTACTAGTGTCTATAATACTAGATCAACAGATACACTTTTACTCAAGATGCCAATTGTTCATACAGAAATGGGTAGATTTGCTTTTTCTAGTTATGCTCCGAATGCATGGAATGAGCTTCAAGGTATACTACATATGAAATATACCATCTCTTGCCTTGTTTAAAAATATTCTAAGTCTGTTTTTATGGAACAGTGTAAATGTTTTAATGGCTGATTAGGTTTTGTATGGTTTTTTTTAGATATGGATGTGTTTTGCTTGTTTATTGTGTGGTGTCATGACTTTTTTGTAATTTATGTCTCGTGCCGCTTATCTTGACCAGGACTCCCTGATAGAAGAGATATTGTATCTCAATGGGACCTTCCCGGTTAAATAAATAATAATAATAATAATAATAATAATAATAATATTGCTCAGTAGTGTTTGACCTGATTGTGCATCAGCCAATATGTTGTTTAGTTTGGCTGATAAGTGTGACTCCAATCTCAGTCTTCATTAGTTCACTGTCTTTGTTCAGAAGATGTGTCTCATAAATTACAGGAGAGATGTGTTAAAGTAAATGATAAATAAAAACGTTTTATAGTGTTTGGCTTTTACAAGAGTTTGGCTAACACAGTCGCATTGCAATTCATAACTATTTCACGTTTTTGCGGTAACACTTTATAACACTGCTCCGTCATTAATGAGTAACTACAGGAACAAATGAGTAACGCACTATTAACACTCTAGTAACTACTATTAACTAACAAGAGACTCTGATTAATGAATGAGTTAGTAATAGTGCTCAGTTGAATGTGGTAGTTCACTATTAGCTAATCAATAACTACTATTTCCATAACTCCCAGAGGACTACTAACAGCTACATATTCATAATTAATGTGAATAATGCATAATGCATAATTAATTCTAAAGTGAAGGTCATAGTATCCCACTATTAATTTCTCAAGTATTACCGAATCCTTCTAAAGGAATTACTAATGATTTGTATCAGTTTTCTAAAGTGAAAAACACAATAACTGTAGTAACGACTGAAGTCATTGAAGCTTTTTGTAAGGTTTTGGATAGTAACACTTGAGTAATTACTAGTGGGTTACTATGACCTTCACTTTAGAATACTGATCCAAATCATTAGTAATAACTTTAGAAGGATGTAGTAACACTTTTTTTTTACAAAACCGTCAAAAGTTTACAATGACTTCAGTCGTTACTACAGTTATTGTGTTTTTCACTTTAGAAAACTGATACAAATCATTAGTAATTACTTCTGAAGGATTCGGTAACACGAGTTATTACTACTGGGTTATCATGACCTTCACTTTAGAATTAATTATGCATTATGCATTATTCATGTTAATTATGAATCTGTATATAGTAGATCCTAGTAGTCCTCTGGGAGGAATGAAAAAATAGTAGTTATTGATTAGCTAATAGTGAACTACCACATTCAACTGAGCACTATTACTAACTCATTCATTAATCAGAGTCTCTTGTTAGTTAATAGTAGTTACTAGAGAGTTAATAGTGCATTACTCACTCGTTCCTGTAGTTATTCATTAATGACGGAGCAGTGTAATAAAGTGCATTTCCCAGTGAGTTCAGGTTGTTATTAATGCTATAAAAGTTTCTCATACACCACTGACATTCAGCAAACACTTTATATCTTAAGTCTTTGGATATATAATATTTAATTCCATGAACATGTCCGCCATGCTGGTTAGAGTGTGTTTACTTCCTTTATAATCATGATTTTAACCATTTCTTTATTCGTGAAAAATACTAAACCACGATTACAAAATCAAAAAGTTTGTCTAAAGTTATTTTTCATCAAGTTCAAAGTATGTAATCATCAGTTCATGTCAAGTAAATATTGATTCATGTCAAGTCAGATTAATTTATATAGAGCTTTACACACTACACACTGATCTAAGCATTGTTTGTTTTTGTGCTTTTGAGTTTTGTCTTAATTCTGAAAGTTTGGCAAATCAGCCAGAGCTCGAAATAAAATCCATGAAAAATGTGATTCATACACACTGGTGTCCAGCATTCATATGGTGAGCCACACACACACACATTCACAGCACTGTGCGTTTGGGAGCTCTTATCTCTCTGTGTGTGTATGTGTGTGTGTGTGTGTGTATCTCTGGAGAAGAACCGCATGAGGTAATCAAATCTGACCTTACAGCGAGAGACGTGGCACATGAACACTTGTGTGCTTTCTGAACTCATCGCTGACAAACAGAAGAAGAGCGATCGGCCTCCATACACACACTGACACGTCTTTAACACAACAGCACCAAATGATGTTTGCCTCTCTCCAGGACATCAGTCAGCGCCGTGTCAGTGTGCAGAAGGCCAGGCTGTGTGAGTGTGTGTGAACGTCTATTATTTATTTGCATCCCACTGCTTTAGCACAAACGTCTCGCTCTGAGAGCATCACACACACGCTGAGCTCTCGCTGTGTGCCTCATAAACACACTGCACTTCTCAGATCTATACCGCGCCGCTCTCTCATGCGTGCGTTTCTGCTCCCTCGCGCTCTTCACCGTCACGTGAGCTCTAAGTAGGGCACGGGCTTAGTGCGCACCATGTGCACTCGTCTCCTTCAAACTGAGCTTCATCTAAACACTGACAGATCACGGCCCCGTGGAGCCGCTCCTGACGCGACTGCGGGATGCGTCTAATGTTGAAACAAAAGGCCGTTTTTGTGCAGTGATGCTATAAAAGAAACATTTTTGGTTCCATTCAAGAACTTTCAGTGAACAGATCTCATTTCTATCAGATGCTTTCTAAATATTTGCGTTGTGAAAGTCGAGTGATTTCTATAAGCCGTTCTGGACGTCGCACATTTAAAATGACAAATACAGGATGTATGATTACAATAATCTACACAATAACTCATCACTCACTACAGACTTGATTTCCGCTCTCTGATCTATAAATAGATGCATTATGTAAGGAATAATTGACGACGGGTCATTGAATTATTAGAAAAGTAATGCACACCCGAGGTGGTAACGCGGTTGATGCGAAGCGGAGTGTGCATTATTTTCCAGTTATTCCGCTTATACTACGGTTCCCACAACTCAAAACATTGTTTAGATGATGTATTTCAAGACATTAGTCAGGTTTTGTCTTTAAAACGCTCTTGAGTGCAGGACTAATTTCTTACGCATGTAATCCCAATCCTCTGTTGCTAATGCCAAAGCGTCCTTTTAGAGCTCGTAACGGAGGCTTCAGCCACTGATAGCAGAATAATGCAGTTATTAGAGAGAGAGAGAGTGTGTGAATGACCTGAGTCTGTGTGTTTCTCTGTGTTCGACAGCAGCGTCTCTATAATAGTGAAAGTGTAAGTTTATCTGCTTCAAGAACAGCGCCGTTATTGCCCCGCTAGTGAGAAATGTCATGCACTTTTAAGTTGTTAAACTATTTTACTGATAAAATCATCAGAGCAGCGCTGACAACACGTTTCTGTACGAGTGTGTGTCCGTACTGTATGTGCGTGCTTTCTGTACATAAAACGTAATTTTGTGGCAAAAAAACGTGGAAATAATTTGTCGTTCTTATCCTATTGTTTACTGTGTTTATTTGCTTGTTCAGTGTCGCTGTGTGTTTTGGTTCTTTCGCTGTTGTCGGCTGTAAGGATCTTTGAAATAACTGAAATCATGTGGCGGAGTGATATGGATCTGTCAAAACCTGCCTGGAACTACTTTAGTGCGTTTCCCTGAAAATAACTGCCAATCAGATTCAAGCATTCATCTGTATTAAAAATACAGTTAAGAACTATTTATGGCTGGTAAATGTCTCTCTGCACTAACTGAAATCATGTGGCGGAGTGATATGGAACTGTAATGCGGTCAAAACTAGAGATGCACCGAACGACCGCCCAGGGATCGGAATCGGCCGATTTTCCACATGATCGGTGAGCGGCCGGTCAGTCTCGCGTCTCACCGATTCTGAGCCGGTTTTAATTGCCAGTGGCACAGGCAATAACGTCAGCTGTTCTCGCTCTCTTCTCTCTGACGGTGAAGTGACACACACACACACACACCCGCCTCCTCTCACTCACTCGCCTCATTCGCTCTGGTTAAATAGTGCTTGTATTGCACATAATTTCACTAATTCCCGCAGGTTTTGCGCTCACACCAAAAGCGCGCGCACCGCTGATCTATAGAAGTGTAAAACACAGACGGAATAAAAAAAAAAAACTGAATTTACTGTGTAACGCAGAATATCGTGGAATTTGTCAAAGTAGGTCAGTCACTTAAATCACATCGTGATATGGACTAGTGTCTGTGAATATTAAACCACAAGAAGACTATATGAATATGAATCCTGCACGTTCTGCATGTCTCTGAATGAATGGTTTCATTTTTCCACACACACACACACACACGTGACGCTCGCGGTGTTACCATGACGACATGAACTTCATCTCCAGAGCCGCTCTGAGAGTCACTTTATGAGTATTTTACTGTTTAATGTGAGAAAAACTACCGTCATATCATAAACACACAGAAACTCAAGATCTTCACGGCATCCCGTCAAAATAAAAGTTCGGTTTAACTTATTATATTACTATTGTACAGTATAATGTATGTCTTAATGTAATTCTACTACTAATAATATTATTTTTAAAGGAATAATCACACAATTTTTCTTCCATGTTTTAGTTTTAACAGTAAACCTCTGTTGTGCAGCACAAAAAAAGGAAGGGTTTATTTAAATTTGATTAAAAGTAAATTAATGTTTTATGCCTTCATTTGATTAGCAGAAAAACTAAAATACACAACACAGAATTTGTGTAAAAAAACATTAATAGGGCCCTATTATTGCTATTTATTTTTTATTAATTCAATTAATTAGACATTTTTGATTAAATCATTAAAATGGAAAAAACAGAATTTGGGAAGAAATAAAACGGATTTCATAGAGCCCTAAATTCTCAAACAGCCTGTGAGTGCCAAAACGAGTGTGTTACTGCGCTTAAACGCTCAAACACACACAACACTGTCAAAACGCCCGTCTGCGAGTATTGAGTTAAAGATTCTCTCTCTGCTCTCGACGCAATCACTTCTGTAACTAATTGTAAGTATTAAACTATTTAATTTTTACAATGAAAACTATCAGCTGTTGTTTGAAATTTGTTCATTTGTTCTTATTTTATTACTGTCTCTAAAATTTTGCATTGCAGAAAAATAGATTTTTGTTTGTATATGCTGTCGATTATAGATCTTAGAAAGAAAACTCAACTCAAAACCTGCCTGAACTACTTTACTGCGTTTCCCGGGAAATAACTGCTCACCTTAGACTGTTCGTCAACCAATCAGATTCAAGCATTCAACAGCCCTGGAGTGTAAAGGATATTATCTCTATACTCGATCAGTGTTTCCTTCCAACGTCAGCAAGTGTAAATATGACTGTGTTCGTTCATTCACGTACTCAGAACTCATAATTACGATATTTCCGACTCATTAAATCACACGTGACCCTGGAGCTCAACACCAGTCATGATCTCACGGGTATATCTGTGGTGA
>CM077185.1:854350-939350 GCA_039654105.1 Coreius guichenoti
CACTGATTCATTCAGTAATGAAACAAGTGAAGTCTTTGAGTGAGTCATTGAATCATTCACTCAAGAGATTTGTTCAAAAATGCTGATTCATCCAGTAATGAAACAAGTGAAGTCTTTGAGTGAGTCATTGAATCATTCATTCAAGAGATTTGTTTAAAAACACTGATTCATCCAGTAATGAAACAAGTGAAGTCTTTATGAGTGAGTCATTAAATCATTCATTCAAGAGATTCGTTCAAAAACACTGATTCATCCAGAAATGAAACAAGTGAAGTCTTTATGAGTGAGTCATTGAATCATTCACTCAAGAGATTCATTCAAAAACACTGATTCATCCAGTACTGAAACAAGTGAAGTCTTTATGAGTGAGTCGTTGAATCATTCATTCAAAAACACTGATTCATTCAGTAATGAAACAAGTGAAGTCTTTGAGTGAGTCATTGAATCATTCACTCAAGAGATTTGTTCAAAAATGCTGATTCATCCATTAATGAAACAAGTGAAGTCTTTATGAGTGAGTCGTTGAATCATTCACTCAAGAGATTCATTCAAAAACACTGATTCATCCAGTAATGAAACAAGTGAAGTCTTTGAGTGAGTCATTGAATCATTCACTCAAGAGATTTGTTCAAAAACGCTGATTCATTCAGTAATAAAACAAGTGAAGTCTTTATGAGTGAGTCATTGAATCATTCACTCAAGAGATTCGTTCAAAAACGCTGATTCATTCAGTAATAAAACAAGTGAAGTCTTTATGAGTGAGTCATTGAATCATTCACTCAAGAGATTCGTTCAAAAAAGCTGATTCATCCAGTAATGAAACAAGTTTTTAGGAGTGAATCATTGAATCATTCATTTAAAACAATTACTTCAAATTATTAGACCACATCAATTAACATTTTGTCAGAATCTCCAGTAAATTAAATGTTATTTTGCTTAGTTGTCAATTCAGAATCATTGGAGAATCGTGATCTCTATTTGAAACAAAATTATCATGATTCTCAATTTATCCAGAATCGTGCAGCTCTTCCGTAAATAAACTGTGTGCTGTATGCTTTACATGAAAATACTATTTCAGTCTTTCTACTTCAAAACTTGCAGGTTCTTTATTTATTTACTAGCAATTTCTGAGTGAAAATGGTTTCAAAATAAATCTCACACCATTTTTTTTTCCATTGTATGTGAGGAGAATGTGCTATTTTCTATAAATATCCGCACTGGAAATCATCAGTCATCAGTCCGCTGTAGGAAGCGAATAATACGTTCATCTAGTTCATTAGCCTCATTAGTGTGTGCCAGTCCAGATGATCGTCTCACAGCAGGAACATCACATCTGAATAATGAGCCACACATCATATGGGCTCTCTATATTAATAATCACAGTCTCTTGCCGCATCATTAGTTTTACATGACCACAACAATTAAAGTACTCCAAGACTTCTATATGCAAATAGCCTCTTATGATTGGCTGACCTCTTCGCATGTGTAATGAGTAACTAACCACGCCCACACGTCTGGGCACTTAGACGAGCATTAGAAACACACCTCAGGGCTAATATTAGACTGAGTGTATTGATCAGAGCAGCAGGAGACGCTGACAGAGAGACTATTGATCGGGACTCAGATCAGAGCAGATATAACCCGCTCGGTCTCCATTCACACACACTCACAGCCAAACGACAGGAAAGGCTTGACTTTGGGGAGTAAATAAAACGGTTGGCCAGGAGTTTCATTAGGAACTAATAAATAAAGCATGCGCTGGTCTTTTCTTCTCTTTTGTGCTGTATATCCGAGAGAAACGCTTCTCAAACAAGAACAAATGTAGGGCGGGGCTTGATTTTGTCTGTGGGGAATTGATTGGATGGTTGTGGTTTGCTATTGGTGGATCTCATGTGAGTGACAGGTGGCCCCGCCCTCGTCATCAGAGAAGAGATGAAGTTATTCTGATTCAAGATTATTAAAACAATAATGATGTGTATATGATAAATCATTAAGAATAAACACTGCAATATTCATCTGAAATGAATGTAGAAGCCCAAAAGTTTGTTTAGGAGCAAGATATTGGTGAATATTCACAGTGTGTCTTCATGTTTTCTGCAGTTTGACTGAGAGACGGACACTGATTCACTTCATGTCTGACGCTCGATGAACACCTGATCGCTACCAATAATAGATCAATAATCAATAATGTGCATATTACTGTTCTCAGTTCACCCACCGTCATCTCAGACCCTGACAAATAAATCACAGTGTTTCTAGACTACTGACAGTATACTAACCATAGCAGTTACTAACTATGGGATTTCATCCAAACAATGTCATTAGATTGATGTCAGTGGTGCTAATGCAAAATGATCACAGTTCTACAGTAGAGACTATGATATTTCGCACAAACTATGTTCATCAGAGATAATGAGGATCAACACTGACCCCTGCTGTCATCATGTGTAACATCACTCACAATAACCTGCTCACTGAGTGAACGTCACTCACATAACGAGGCTTTTCCTGTTCTGACAGTCATTATTTTACTCTGGTCTACATCTGAACTGAGTAACACTTTACATTACAGTGCTCATATATCTGATATTACACATCAATACTAGTAATACAGTTATTGGCATTCAGTAGATTACAAAACTCCAATGCAATGCAAGAAAAAATACTGTAAATGTAAAGGACTCATATTTAAGCGGATGGATGGATGGATGGATGAAAGAAAGAAAGCTGGATAGAAGGATAGATGATGGATGGATGGATGGATAATGGATGGATGGCTGGATAGATAGATAGTAGATAGATAGTAATTTTCTGCACAGCATCATGGGTAATGTAACTGACACGGCACCAAACTGAACCGGGAGTAATAGTATACGGCGCGTTCAGGCCATGTTGTGATTACCGTAATTACAAGATTTCAACTTGTAGAGTGTTCATGTCCTCGTAGAGCTGGTAATTGCAGATGGTAATATGGGAGTTTTCTGAGAGCGCATTTTCTCCATAGGGAAACTGATTTTTAATGATAACTTATAAAGCGTTAAAGTCAGCCCTACTGTGAGCGACGAGGATGTTAATCCATGGGATTTGCTTCTGTTGAAGCCGTCAGCCCGCGTTATTTCAGCTTTGTTTTAAAAGAATTGTCTAACGGTGGAATTCCTGGTGAAAAACTACATAACTAGGGATGCACGATGTATCGCCAACATATCGTTATATAGACTGGTTCAAACTAGGCTACTGTACTGTATATGTTTGATTGAAGTGTTTGGGACATGGCTTCTTTTAAGGGGGAGCCTTTTGTTTTTGTAATCAGGCTCTTAAAGTTTATCAATTTTTATTTAGATTTATCAGCCCATATATCGGTTATTGGCGTTCAAATATAAAGAATTATCGGTTATCGGCCAAAATTTTCATATCGGTGCATCCCTACCTATAACCTCCAGACACACTCAGGTATAAGGGGCTTTCCTTGCCTTCAATACTTGGATAACACGCCTACGTCTCCTTCCATTAAAAATAACGGCTAGTGCAGTGGCTGCGATATACGTAAACCTACCAATTATGATTATGATTTGACTTGTTTAACTTTAGTGAGTGTGTGATGTTGCTGTTTGAGCATAAACAACATCTGCAGAGTTACGACGCTCAAAGTTCAAAGCAAAGGGAGATATTTTCTTTTACAGAAATCACTTTTTAAGGACTACAACAAACGGCTGGTAGGGACTACAACGAGTTAGTGACATCACTAACCCTAACATTTACATAATCCCTGCCCCCGGGAACATGTTGAGAAGAGGAAGAGTTGTTGTAGTCGAGCACATTTGGGAGTCGCTCAAGCTGTCGTCCGTCTTTCACATTTATTAATACAGTACGAACACAAATGCAATAGCATGTCATAAAGCAAGATGACAACATAAGTTATAACCGTAATTAAACTAAACTATCCCTGTTCTCTCTTCATGCAGCAGATATTCTCTGGCTCATCTCACAGCAGTTCCCACACCAGCGGTTTATAGATTATCATGACAGAATATGCTAATCAATGACTTGAAGATCGTTAACTCATAAATTCATCAACTATCCATTCAGAAACGTCCTGTCTCATTCTACATGTTGTCTCTTCTTCTTGAGTCTCTCCATCATTGTCCGACTCCAGTTTGAACATAAAAGGCTGAACAGTTTCGGACATTTTCAGTGTGTGTCTGAGTGAGGTAATCGGAGCTGCTAACACGAGCTCTTGAAGCTCCGCCCTCTTCCTGAAAGGGGGTGGGGAGCTGCAACTCATTTGCATTTAAAGGGACATACACAAAAACGGCATGTTTTTGCTCACCCTCAAAAAATGATCTGTGGGGTATTTTGAGCTGAAACTTAACACACACTCAAGAGACTTACTTTACATCTTGTAAAGAGGGCATTAAAGGTCCCCTTTAATAACCCTCTTGCGATCTGACTGTCCGAGGGCGGGAATCTATAGTTTTCATGAAAGCCGTCAAAAGAATTTTACTGACAAATAAACGTGAATTACTCAGAAAGAGGAAACACTGTTCATGTACATATACTACAAACAATACAAAGTGTGTTTAAGTTCTGTGGCATTATTATCTGATACCATCATAGTACCAGGCTGAAATAAAAGATCTCGAGTTTGGAAATGACCTGCAAACCTGAGCCCAAATCACAAGCCAGAGAAAGAGCCTGTGACCCGTCCGGTCCAGAAGCACTGCTTCATACTAGAGGAACCCACAGCAGCATCCTCATCAAAGCAAACACACACTTTACTCACTGAACGTGACGCTCTTCTCGCGGTGGTAGTATCCATCTTCAGTCTTTTTCTTGAGCATGGAGCACAGGTCCACTCTACACACACATTCGTCTCCAAACACACGGCTGTCGAAGTCGGAGAACAGCGCCGGATCCAGCTTCTTAACGCCCTGCGAAGACACACGCGTCACACAATAAGTGTAGAGCAAACAGAAGGACACACACACACTGCTGAGGGAAGAGACAGTACAGTGGGTTGGAAGCGTCTGTCGTGGCCGATAACCTCAGCAGGAAGCCTGTCCTGTGGGGAGATTACAGACGCGCCTCCCTATCTGTGTCCTCCACATGGAGAAGAAGCGTCCACATGCAGCACTGTCAGTCTGTCACGTACACACATCTCATCAGGACACACACACAGAGTTCCAGTTCCTCCTTTAAGACCCAGTCCCTTCATCATAAGGATGAGAGCGGCGTGAACACTGGGTCTGTGTGAAGCTGTGGGCGGGTTAAAGCTGGGTAATGTGTGTTTGATCGAGTGATGAGCGGGAACAGTCTCACCTCTCACCTCGCTTCATCCTCACAGCACCATCAGACTAAAGCAGCTCAGATGTTTTAATGTTTTTGAAAGAAGTCTCTTCTGCTCAACAAGACTGCATTTATTGATAAATGCAAAAGTAATATTGTAAAATATTATTACAGTTTAAAGTGATTTGTGATTTTTATGATTTTAAGTGTTTTGGAGTATCCTACAATAGGTTTACATGCATCCAAGGTCAAAAAAACTTTTACTCTTTCCTTGCCATTTATGGAATTTTCCCAGTCTGTTGTGATTGGTCTACTCTGCTCTGATTGGTCAGACGGCCCAGTCTGTTGTGATTGGTCTACTCTGCTCTGATTGGTCAGACGGCCCAGTCTGTTGTGATTGGTCTACTCTGCTCTAATTGGTCAGATGGCCCAGTCTGTTGTGATTGGTCTACTCTGCTCTGATTGGTCAGACGGCCCAGTCTGTTGTGATTGGTCTACTCTGCTCTGATTGGTCAGATGGTCCAGTCTGTTGTGATTGGTCTACTCTGCTATGATTGGTCAGATGGCCCAGTCTGTTGTGATTGGTCTACTCTGCTCTGATTGGTCAGACGGCCCAGTCTGTTGTGATTGGTCTACTCTGCTCTGATTGGTCAGACGGCCCAGTCTGTTGTGATTGGTCTACTCTGCTCTAATTGGTCAGATGGCCCAGTCTGTTGTGATTGGTCTACTCTGCTCTGATTGGTCAGATGGCCCAGTCTATTGTGATTGGTCTACTCTGCTCTGATTGGTCAGATGGCCCAGTCTGTTGTGATTGGTCTACTCTGCTCTAATTGGTCAGATGGCCCAGTCTGTTGTGATTGGTCTACTCTGCTCTGATTGGTCAGATGGTCCAGTCTGTTGTGATTGGTCTACTCTGCTCTGATTGGTCAGATGGCCCAGTCTGTTGTGATTGGTCTACTCTGCTCTGATTGGTCAGATGGTCCAGTCTGTTGTGATTGGTCTACTCTGCTCTGATTGGTCAGATGGTCCAGTCTGTTGTGATTGGTCTACTCTGCTCTGATTGGTCAGATGATCCAGTCTGTTGTGATTGGTCTACTCTGCTCTGATTGGTCAGATGGCCCAGTCTGTTGTGATTGGTCTACTCTGCTCTAATTGGTCAGATGGCCCAGTCTGTTGTGATTGGTCTACTCTGCTCTGATTGGTCAGATGGCCCAGTCTGCTGTGATTGGTCTGCTCTGCTCTGATTGGTCAGATGGCCCAGTCTGTTGTGATTGGTCTACTCTGCTCTGATTGGTCAGATGGTCCAGTCTGTTGTGATTGGTCTACTCTGCTCTGATTGGTCAGATGGTCCAGTCTGTTGTGATTGGTCTACTCTGCTCTGATTGGTCAGATGATCCAGTCTGTTGTGATTGGTCTACTCTGCTCTGATTGGTCAGATGGCCCAGTCTGTTGTGATTGGTCTACTCTGCTCTGATTGGTCAGATGGTCCAGTCTGTTGTGATTGGTCTACTCTGCTCTGATTGGTCAGATGGTCCAGTCTGTTGTGATTGGTCTACTCTGCTCTGATTGGTCAGATGATCCAGTCTGTTGTGATTGGTCTACTCTGCTCTGATTGGTCAGATGGCCCAGTCTGTTGTGATTGGTCTACTCTGCTCTAATTGGTCAGATGGCCCAGTCTGTTGTGATTGGTCTACTCTGCTCTGATTGGTCAGATGGCCCAGTCTGCTGTGATTGGTCTGCTCTGCTCTGATTGGTCAGATGGCCCAGTCTGTTGTGATTGGTCTACTCTGCTCTGATTGGTCAGATGGAAGTGAGACTGGAATTACTGATAACTCGTTTCAAGCAGTTCAGAATCGTTCTTTCCTTTGGGAGACAATAACTCAATTTATCTGCACTCTGAAACTGTGCAGAGCTTTTACATTCAGCTCTAATACACACCACATGAAAGGTCATATCCCATTTCAAAATGGGTGCCCAATTTGAAAGTTGTTAATTATACAGAACAGTTCAAAAGTCAGTCAGGCGCATTTTCACTAATCAAAGCTGTTTTTTTTAATGAAAAATACACACACTTACATACCTGTAAGCTTACCATGATTACCAATAATAAATTACAATTATCTATTGATCACTGATCACTCAATGCTGTTACAGTGAATTTATTCTGCATTGAGTACGAGTGAGAGCAAAGAGTACAATGCCAAATTAAAATACATGTTTAGTTCATTCCCACAACACAACCGACACAGACTCTGCAGTACATGCTTATGAGAATCAGAGAAATAAAACTCCTCCTTCGGCACACACACACACACACACTCAAGCACTTCTTACCTGCTTGCGTAGTTTGGGAGCTCGTGAGAGTTTGAGAAACGTCAGATGAGGTTTGAAGGCTTTGTCATCTCCAGACACGATGCCTCGCTCCTCAAACGCCTTCCTAACGCTCTCTGGGTGGAGAGAAAGAACACACACACAGCCTCAGAGAGACAGATGCATTCTGGGATAGTCTATTTACAGCCTCCCGCGGACCGAGCCGAGACTGTTTCACCGTCCTCAATGTAAGACAAGAACATAATCAATACAGAGAAAGAGCGAGAAAGAGTGCGATGACATTAGCAGACTGAGCTCTCAGGATCTTGTGCATCTAAATCTTGAACGTGTTTTCACTCGACGTCCAGTAGGGATCCAAAACACTGGGCTCATATAATTATGAGTATGAGTATTGATCGAGGTGTTTTAGACAGGTCTGGATCAGTGTCTCTGTTAGCTATGAGCTTTGTAACTGCAGATCTTATATATGCACAGACTAAAGCACTAAAGCAAAAGGTAAACATTAAAAAGCATCACATGACTCCTTTAACTACTTCATATGCTCTATGATTCCCCGCGTACCAGATGTGGGCCGACACTATGTTGCTGTCTGGGCTGGTTATGGCTGATGACACAAACATATGTGTAATACATTATTACAATGTTCATTCTGCACAAACGACAGTTTTGGACGTCCACTGTATGGACAAATTCAATGAGACATTTCTCAAAATATCTTTTACATTCCGCAGAAGAAAGAAAGATTATGAAAGAAGGTAAATGACGACAGAATGACAATAAACAATCCCTTTAAACTGCATTACATGTACGTTTGTATGCATATCTGCATCATCAGACACAATATAGCATGAAAGCTCATTTGTCAATTAAATAATAAAGTACACATTAAACAAGATTTTTTACTCAACCAATGGTGTGTGTTTATATGTGAAGAGCGATGTACCTGCCATGAGCGTGAGTGTGTTCAGATGCTCTCCTTCTGCGATCTGAACAAACGCCACTTCCTGTTTGAAGTGTCCGATTCCACAGAAGGGCAGGATCAGTCTGCGTCCCGCCAGCAGCGTGTTCAGAGGAGACTCCAGCGCTGACATTGTAGACACAGCACTGCACACACACACACGTCAGATACTGTTAGTCAAATCATACATGCTCACAAACAGAAATCCGTCTTTGAGTTCTTCTATCATCTGTTACAGATAATGATGGTGAAGGCATGTCATATAATTACTGCTGTGCTTTGAGATGAATGCGCATGTCGCTCTGACAGATCTTACAAGTAAAAAATAACTCAAGAACCATAAAGAAAAGATCCTGACAATCAATACACACTTCACAACTGTTCTGGGCTTTTTTTCTGTCCTTCAATCAGCCATACAGATACTGCATTCAAATGATCTGGTAATTTAGGAGGTCACTAGTGGAAGCCCATCACAGAAAACAGCAGAGCATGAAGAGGTTTGATTTGGTTGTGAGTGCAGTGCATTTGCAGAGAGACTCCGCCCACACGCTCTTCTGATTGGCTGCGATTTTGGATTGATTTGGTTGCGAGTGCAATGTGCTTGCAGAGACTCCGCCCACACTCTCTTCTGATTGGCTGCGATTTTGGATTGATTTGGTTGCGAGTGCAGTGCGTTGATTGATTTAGTTGCGAGTGCAGTGCGCTTGCAGAGACTTCGCCCAGTGCGTTTGCACTCTCTTCTGATTGGCTGCGATTTTGGATTGATTTGGTTGCGAGTGCAGGCGCTTGCAGAGACTCCGCCCACACTCTCTTCTGATTGGCTGTGATTTTGGATTGATTTGGTTGCGAGTGCAGTGCACTTGCAGAGACTCCGCCCACACGCTCTTCTGATTGGCTGCGATTTTGGATTGATTTGGTTGCGAGTGCAGGCGCTTGCAGAGACTCCGCCCACACTCTCTTCTGATTGGCTGTGATTTTTGATTGATTTGGTTGCGAGTGCAGTGCACTTGCAGAGACTCCGCCCACACGCTCTTCTGATTGGCTGCGATTTTGGATTGATTTGGTTGCGAGTGCAGGCGCTTGCAGAGACTCCGCCCACACTCTCTTCTGATTGGCTGCGATTTTGGATTGATTTGGTTGCGAGTGCAGGCGCTTGCAGAGACTCCGCCCACACTCTCTTCTGATTGGCTGCGATTTTGGATTGATTTGGTTGCGAGTGCAGTGCGCTTGCAGAGACTCCGCCCACACGCTCTTCTGATTGGCTGTGATTTTGGATTGATTTGGTTGCGAGTGCAGGCGCTTGCAGAGACTCCGCCCACACTCTCTTCTGATTGGCTGTGATTTTTGGATTGATTTGGTCACATTTAAACTGAATCCGTGCATTAAGAGAGAGTTCTGAACACTCTGTCCTGTGTGTGCAGCTCCTAACACTGCCAACACAAAACATTGGAGTGTGTGTGTGTGTGTATGTGTGTGTTCTTACAGATCAACCTGCTCTTGTGTCTTCAGGTGAGCCACCAGTAGAGTGATGTGTAGGGTGTCCACCGGTATGAGCGCTCGCGACAGACGAGAGTCCTTCTCCAGCACCATCTTCTGCACATCCTGCACCACCTGTTTGATCTGACACACACACACACACACACACACATACACACACGCTCAAGTATCATGAGGACAGTAAAACAAACAGACTTGTCAAGGAGCTCCCGTCGCTGGCTCGTACCTCTGGATTGGTGATTGGCACCGAGACAAAGTAGTTTGGCCGAGTGGCCTCCTTCTTCTTCTTTTTATCGCCATCTTCCTCACTCTCCACTCGACTGCCGTCTCCTCTCTTACGCTTCTTCTTCGCGCTGGATTCTTCGCCGGCGACTGAAAACACACAAGCATTGAGCCTTCACAGTAATGATCAAAGGTTCATTACATTTAAACCTGCAAATAAACACAGATTTGGGTCGTCTGTTATATTAAGTGTCTATGTATTAACATTTGAATTAATTAACTTACTGTGTACATATATATTTAAAAACGACCTGCATGTCATGTCATGTCATATTAAGATGTTCTCTTCATGTTGCTATTCAAACTGCTGTGCTGACATTAACTCAGAAACAGGAGCACGTTCACTAAATCTAAGAATGCCAGCGCTATTGATCGAGGAGCAAACGCTGTCAAACAGAAGCATTTCTGAACTCTTGGCGAGAGACGCCGCTCAGCGCCCAACAAATGTTTTATTCATAGCATGTAGCCAGCTGGGAAATCTGAATGCAAGAGCAGCTGCGGTGCTAGGACGATCCACGGATCGCTTGGCAGCCAAACATCGTCCCTCAGTCCCTCAGCGCGGCTCTCTCACGGACTGCGATGCTTCGTGCAATGATTCCCGCACCCGGAAGATGACCCGAGCCCGCAGCAGCCGCATCGCACCGCCACTTTAAGAGGTAAGTGATCTAGGAGGGAAAGTGTGCACTCACAGCCCAGCTCTCTCCAGACCGCGGTGTTTGCGAAGGGAAGCTCGGCCATCAGGCTGCCTGCACATTCTGCCTCCTTCTGCTGCTGCTTCTTCTTGCCTGACGCTTTCCTTGCTTTTTTGACTTTCTTGACTGCTAAAAAGAAAAGAAAGTGAGCAAATGAGGGCCGAAGACTAGCACTGCTGGAGAAAAGAGAGCTTTGGATGTTTGCATCCCTTGAGTTGTGATGCTTCATGTTGCATTAACATTGTGAATCCAGAATGATGCAGCTGTACACATATTTAGTCTGGCTGGTATTTTCTTTGACTTATTTTTATTTTATAGTTTTGTTTTTTTATGAAATGCATCATTGGCAGGACATTATTGGCCAAAACACCACAAAGTTTGATTGGACGCACAACTTTTGACGTCAAACACAAAAGATATGTGGATTTTTCTTTTTATTGCCCTTTTTCCCCTATTACATATTAATCATCATAAGTTAGGTATCATTCGGAAGCTTAAACACTCAAAATTCATCCAATTTTTGTGATATCAACATATTCAAATTTGGAACACAGCTTGGTTAGACATTTTTTTTTATTTTAGAGTCTAAATCAAAATAAAAATACTTAATTCAGTATATTTGCTTTACAGTACTATAACTTTATTTACTGAAGAGCAATAATCTGAATGTCTTCGTTAAAAGTTGATATATCTATTTACTTTGCTATCATAACTACTCATAATTATATGGATGTATTTATTATTTGCATTCAGGACCTCAGAACAGACAGACCGACAATCACCAGAACTCAGATGATGGAGACTTTAGAAATGAAGAAAACAGACGTTAGTGAAGAGAAAAGGTTTCTCATGTCAAAACTGGACGATATGACCAAATTCTTATTTCACAATATGATTTATCAGTTATTTTGGTGTTATTTTATCTAATTTCTGTTCTGCAAACAATAGGACAAATACAATATAACAACAAATATGAATTAAACATATGAAGTTTTTTTTAGGTACAACAGGTTTATATAACAGCTAGACTTAGTACAGAAATATAAAAAATAAACTGTATGAATTAAATATAAATGTATTCTTATTAAAGCCAAAAAAAGTTATTCAGTAGAGAGCATAAGTTATTTTCTCTTTTGTTTGATTCACATTAATGACAGGTTTATTAGGCTACTGTCACTTTAAGAGCAAACGCACGGATCCAATATACTGACACACATCCGGTTTACACCCAACCGTTTACTTTCACTTGAGACATAACCAGCTGTGTTTACATTAATACTCCACAAGATGGGCATTTTGATATAACTGTGTGTGTATTTGACCATTCAAGCGCAATTAGACGTGAAAGAGATCTGAATTCGCAAGAGCGGTAGCTTTTTGTGCACCACATCAAGTTCCTTTTCAGGATATATTGCGCTTATAACCCTTAACAGCAAGCACGAACCGCTCTTTACATTCTCATTCATGCATTTCATCACTCTGGAGTGTCAATAGTGCTATAAATTACATAACGCGATATACCGTGGTATACCGCTAATTTATACCAAGTTAGGTTGTCTTATAAAATGCTGTATTTGTTTATTTAGTCAAGAGCTCTATGTGAAGCACAGGGCACATGTTGTCCAGTAGTGTGCATATCTCACCCTTGGTAGTGTCCCTGTGTAGTGTGGCGGTCTGCGTGGACACAGAGTTGTTATTGTCGTCGTCCTCCATGGCGCTGGACTGACCCTCAGCACGTGCTACTGCATAATAACACACGCTCACACAGTGACATGGGCTCCGAGTGTGTGTGTGTGACTGAGATATGACACGCAGCGCCACCTCAGCACACTTGATCACTTCTGAGTGGACGCCTGCATTAAACAAGCGCTTTAACGATCTAGCGAGCAGAAACTGGCGACTGATCATGTCCAGTCAAACTAAATCTGATGGTTTGTGACAGCGGCGCTATGAGGTAGAAGTTATATTAGTGTTAATCGTGTAAGTAATACACTACTGGGTCAGCTTTCGTGTTAAAAACAGATCATACGGTGTTTACTGCAGCAAAACACAACACACATGGTACGGGCAGTCAGAGGGGACACGCGGTGCAGGAAAAGAAAAGCGTTTCAGAAAAACAACGGTGACGGTATACTTTACACACAACTGAAGATTCTGTCATTTACTCACTTAGTTTCAAATTTCTTCAGTGTAACACAAAATGAGATATTTATAAGAATGCTCGTCTCAAACGCTGCTGTTTATGATTAAAAACGCATTTATGACTCTATATTTCGAAGTCTTCTAAAGTCACACAACGGTTTGTATCATCTAATAACTCATGTGGACTTCTGCATATATTCAAACTTTTTGTGCATCAAGAGTTGGGGAAAACGAATACGAAAATCTTCATGATCCTAAAATAGGCTATAACTTTCTTTTGATTTTGTGGAAATATGGAAGCTTGTTTCCGCCACAGAATGAAACGTTTTAAAAGAGAGAGGAGAGCGGGGCACAACCTAACACAGGGTTAGTTGTTACACACATGGTTTAAAACTTTCATGCCAGGATGACAAAATTTAGTGTATTTACTAGTTGCCATATCAACATTATTTAGATATCACTGAACATTTATTTAACCATAGCAAAAGTAAATTTCTTAAGTTTATTTTTCATCTGTTTTTTGTGTTTATTTAAAACAAGACAAATCTGATATTATTGTAATCTTATATCTGTTATTTAAGCGTTGAGATTAATGCTTTAATGCTGATCTAACAGCAGAAGACACGAGCTAGGGTTAATCCCAGTTGAGCAGGCGGGGCATGTTGTCACAATGAGCCCCTATTAGAACTATGACATTATATTCTATACTTTTATGAATTCTATTGAGAAACCATGAGAAAAAGGGGAATAATGACTGAGAGTTAATGTTCAGAAGTTATTAATTATTATGTTTTGAACTATGCTGTATAGCGTGTTTAGCGATGCGTTTGTTGTCAAACTCAAAAATTCGTATATTTTTAATGATTAAAAAATGCCATTATTTTATTTTAAAAAGTTAATCATTGTATTTTATTGACAAAATATTTTAGTTTGTCTTGGATATTTTTTTGATTATATCAGGTAACATTTTAAGCTGTCATATGGTCATGTTATAATGCACCCCACCTATGGGGCATGTTGTCACATTTCACTTCCATTCTTTCGGGGTAAATCAAGAAAAAAAGTATACACTGTATTAATGAAACAAAACCACATAATTGTACTAGACATGTGAAATCAGTGTGGGAAAAAATAAATACTCTGAACCCCAAGTGGATTTACACAAACTGAGAAAGTCAAAAAGTGTTAGGTTGTGCCCCGCTCTCCCCTAATTCTGACTTTTTTTCTCAGAATTGCGAGATATAAAGCTTGTTTTTAATTTGTTGATAGTTCACAACAAAATTGTGGTGAACTATCCCTTTAATTAAGCTATGGGCAGTTCAGGCAGATTCATGAGCGAAGCCTTTGCCATAGTAGAAGCCGCTTTTCGTGTCTTGAATAGATTTTTTGTTCTTTGTGTCCAGCGCTTCCTTCAGCCACACTGAGGCCTTTATTTCCAAACATAAATCCGTCTTGCCAAAACATGACACAGACAAAGGAAAAGGAAATTTACCTCACAAACCAATGATTAACATTAAAAATTCCTTGTCACTTAAAGGTGCAGTGTGTAGCATTTATGAGGATCTATTGACAGAAATGCAATATAATATGCATAACTATGTTTTCAGTGGTGTATAAAAACCTTACATAATGAACCGTTATGTTTTTATTACCTTAGAATGAGCCGTTTCTATCTACACACACCGCGGGTCCCCTTACAGTGAAGTCGCCATTTTGCGCCGCCATGTTTCTACAGTAGCCCTAAACGGACAAACTTCTCTACAGAGCGCTAGCTACTCTCTGCTGTCTCAGACGACGACATCTTTGTCCTGTGTCGGCCACCGTAGCTTCTCTATGTGCTTCAAAAGGGAGGGGTGAGCGGTGGGCGGGTGCAGTTCACAACCTCACCGCTAGATGCCGCTAAAACTTACACACTGCACCTTTAAAGCAACACTAGGTAACTTTTGGCGCTCTAGTGGTTAACAAACAGAGCTGCATGCGTCTTGCGGAAGAACATTGTAGCCGGAGCTACTTCTCTCTGTTTATGTCTATGGCGAGTCATGCAGGTACTGTGCTCCTCCGCAGCGGTGCGACCCAAACCGGACTAAAATAGTCTGAATATAAACACTTATTATAAGCAGTGTTGGGGGTAACGCATTACAAGTAACTTGAGTTACGTAATCAGATTCAAGTAAATAGTAAAGTAACTCATTACTTTTAAAATTTACAACAAAATATCTGAGTTACTTTTTCACATTAATTTGACTGACAGCTCTCCTGTCCCCATGTTGAGAGAAATCGAGAGTAAGTGGAGATGCGTTGTGTGTAAACATGTTATTGTAGTTCTAGACTAAATGTGAGCATTTATTCATCTCACTTGCACAAATAAAGATTCAGTTCTCCTCAAAATGAATAAAATCAGTCAAATGCAAAATCAGAATACTATGCAAACCTCCAATAATTAAATGTGTTAAAAACAAATATTTGTATGCATTTAATGTCACTTTATTGACCAATTTGCTGCTAACCTTCGATGATTCAGTTAAACCATGAGCAAAAATGACTTTAGATTTTTTGTTTTTATTGGTAAAACCTTTTGCGTCCTATTCTTCCGTTATCCAGAATGGCAGCGCAGCTGAAAGGTTTGTTTGAGCGGCGCTCTCTACTGGACACGCGTGAATTTGCATTTTTACCTCAGCCTGAGGCTTATTATTCCAATTTTGGTGTGAAGAGGTCTTTACATTTGCACAAAAATAGAACTTTTTTGTTATAAAAAAAACAAAACAAAAAACAAACAAGCCCAGCCCAGGTGAGAAAAAGTAACGCAAAAGTAACGTAACGCATTACTTTTCTTAAAGTCCCTGTAAAGGCAATTCTGAGATTTGTTTCTAAACACATTATAAATGTTAGAAATGTATTGCTGAAACACGTTACAAAGACTGAACTGTGTAGTACTGAATTGTGGAGTTAGACCGTTAAACAGTTTTTCACCATTGCTGTGTTCAGGATTTTTTAGGCGGGGCTAAAACGGTGGCTCGATGACGCACTGGAGCCACTGAGCATGGCTCCTCCCCCAACACTATCATAACTGTCGATGACGCACTGGAGCCACTGAGCCTGGCCCCTCCCCCAACACTATCATAACTGTCGATGACGCACTGGAGCCACTGAGCATGGCTCCTCCCCCAACACTATCATAACTGTCGATGACGCACTGGAGCCACTGAGCATGGCCCCTCCCCCAACACTATCATAACTGTCGATGACGCACTGGAGCCACTGAGCATGGCTCCTCCCCCAACACGATCATAACTAGAGCACATTCGCATCAGTTCGCCCGCTCGATCGCGAGTTACTGTCAGTACCGTTAGTCACTACAGCCTACAACTTGCAAAACAGCTTACAAAACAAAAACGATGATATCACGAAGAGGTGGATTAATTTTGTGAACAGCTACCTTGATGGAGAGCTGAGGATCACCACCAACACCTGCCTCTGCAGTGACTTTACACCGGATCGTTTTAGACAACTGGGATTCACTGATAATCCGAATGGGGCCGAACCGATTATCTCCCGCCCCGGCCTTCATCCTCCCGTCCCACCAACATCTGGTGCCGTCGTGAGCTGTACGTGAGTGTTGTCTTCTGTGCTTACGGCAGCTTTCCCGCGAGTGGGCGTGGTTTCAGCGACGACACCGGACACGCCCCCAGCGTTTGAGAGTAGAGAATGCTGCTTATTTTTTCAAGATTTTGATAAGCTATTTTATTTACTTGGCGGATTTGAGATTCAAATTTGGCTGGGTGGTTAATAACACATTTGTCTGTGGTGTGACAAACTCAGAACACATATTTAATTTTAACTTTACAGGGACTTTAAAAAGTAACTAACTCAATTAGTTACTTTTTAAGGGAGTAACGCAATATAGTAATGCATTACTTTTCAAAGTAACTTTCCCCAACACTGATTTATAAGTGTACTGTAGTGATTCAGGATAAGTTAAAAACACGGTTTGGAAAATGGATTCATGATGTACTCACTCACAAATTTTGTAAATTTTGAGCACAAAAAAGTTACATAGTGTTGCTTTAACCAACAAGTTCACAGAGCCCAGAACAGTTTAAATCAGAGAGCGTCCCTTTGTTTGTTCAGACCTTGATCCTACTGACGGATTATTTCACTTTCACAAACGCTGTGGGAAGAAACTCAGCGTGTGTATGTAAGCACACACATATATTCTGATATCAGGTATTGTTTGCAGTGCTGCTCTGTCATTGGCTGAGCTCAGCTTCTCTCACACACCCTTGTTTGTGTGGTGTAACATTAGACCTGCGCTTGGGTTTCAGGCCGCGGAGGGCGAGCAGAACTCGCTGGGCCAAGTTCACAGCACACAGGTGTCAGGGAAGGACCGGTTCTGCCACCCGTTCGTCCAGCTGAGACCCTGATGTTTACCTGAGAACCTGGAGTCTGAGGTGAGCCCATCCAGCGCCGGGGGCCTGTGTAGCGGGGTCAGGGCTTCGGTTACACACCATTCTCTCCTATGAATGCACTGCTTGCTGTATAACAAAGATAGAAAACTTTTCCTCAGTAATTACAAAGCTCCGGTTGCATGCATGCCGTTTTGTCAGAGCTGTGCTGTGCAAATATTTAAAGAATGGCTTGATCATCATGTGACTCTAACCACATAATGTACGGCCTTTATTTGAATGCCTTTACAGCTCGTCATGTTTTCACTTCTGTAAAAAATAACCAGGATGCTTTCTGAAACATGATGGTTTACTCTTCCAGTCTCGTACCTGCATGCTTTCCTGATGTACGCATTTCATGCATAGATATTCATATGCACAGAATTCACAGTGAGAGTGTATCATAGTAACAGAGAGTCTATTGTTAGACTATTGTTGTCTATGTTAAAGAACAGTTCACTCAAAAATGGAAATGAGGTCATTATTTACTCACCCTCATTGCAGTGTACTTTTTACTTGGAATACTAAATTTGGTCACATATTAGTTTAGGGTCCAATTCTCACTATTTATTAATAGTTAGTAAGGTAGTTGTTAGTCTAGGTATTGGGTAGGATTAAAGGATTAGTTCACTTCAAAATGAAAATTTCCTGATAATTTACTCACCCCCATCTCATCCAAGATGTTCATGTCTTTCTTTCTTCAGTCGAAAAGAAATTCAGTTTTTTGAGGAAAACATTCCAGGATTTTTCTCCACATAATGGACTTCAATGGCAACCAACGGTTGAAGGTCCAAATCAATGCAGTTTCAGAGGAAGGGCTTCAGAGGCTCTGCACGATCCCAGACGAGGAATAGAGTCTTATCTAGACAAGCCATCTGCCATTTTCTAAAAAAAATAAACATTTATATACTTTTTAACCTCAAATGCGCGACTTCGGTGTTGTTCTTCTTCACGGCCTATGATGTCATCATGTCGGAAAGGTCACGCGTGACGTAGGTGGAAGGCCGAAAAACTCCATCTCATGTTCTCCTCCAACTTTAAAGTTGTCTGACATCGTTGTTTTACCTTTATTTTTTTAAAGGGCGTTTGGTTTAGTCTTTGCACGTTTGTTTTAACACTGGGTCGGTACTTCCACCTACGTCACGTGACCTTTCCGATGTGATGACGTCATACGCCGTGAAGAAGAACAACACCGAAGTCGAGCATTCGTGGTTAAAAAGTCTATAAATGTTTATTTTTATTCGTGAAGAAGAACAACAAAATGAAAATGACCCCATGATTTACTCGCCCTCAGCTCATCCTAGGTGTGTATGACATTCTTCCTTCAGACGGACAAAATCGGAGTTATATTAATAAATGTCCTGGCTCTTCCAAGCTTTATAATGGCAGCCCAGAATTTGAAGTCCATAAAAGTGCATCCATCCATTATAAGTTCTAGTTCTTTTATTTATAAAGCACATTTAAAAACAGTCTGAGGACTGACCAAAGTGCTGTACAAGTCAGATAAACACAACATAAAACTATGTAACACATGATAAATAAGACCATCAACATCATTTAAAAGCTAAAGAAAACAAATCGGTTTTCAAGAGAGATTTGACAAGTTGTGCTGGCAGGCTGTTCCACAACCTAGGTCCCACCACCGAAAAGGCTCCTCTACGTTTCAGCCTTGTACAGGGAACCATGAGTACGTTTTGGTTATCCGGTCGTAAGACTCTGGAAGGACTATAAGGATGCAGCAGTTCAGATAGGTAAGTAGACATTTGTACACAAATAGGACAATTTTAAAATCAATCCTAATATGAACCGGAAGCCAATGAAGAGCTTGTAAAACAGGAGTGGTGTGATCGTACTTGCGACCATTCTTCAGAAATTTGGCTGCAGCGTTTTGAACCAATTGTAGCCGAGTAACCTGGGACTTTGAGATGCCACAGTACAAAGAATTGCAATAATCCAATCGACATGTAATTAAAGTGTGTATTGCTATCTGAAGGGTCTTTCCAGGCAGAAAATGTTTAATTTTAAAAAGGAGACGGAGCTTGAAGAAGCTAGAGGCAACAACAGAGGATATATGTTTATCTAGAGTTAGCCGACTGTCAAGAAAGACACAGAGGTTCTGTACAGACCCTGAATTCAAAGGTAACAGACTTTCTAAAATAGAGTTATTAAACTTAAAATTGTCAGATGGGCCAAAGACTATAACCTGAGTCATTTAGGGTTAAAAAGTTACTAGCCAGCCAAAGCTTTACCTCATCCAGACATGCAAATAAAGACTGAATCGCAGAAGGGTCATTTCTTTTTATCTGGGTATCATCCGCATAAAAATGGAAGGATACACCATGCCTTGCTCCACACGGCTCCGGGGTTAATAAAGGCCTTCTGAAGCGAATCAATGGGTTTGTGTAAGAAAATATCCATATTTAAAACTTTAAAAACTAAAATAACTAGTTTCCGGCAGACGGCCTACGCAAGTCGACTTACGGCAAAAGAGTAACCCCTGACGCGATGTATAGAAGGATCACAAGCTTTGACGCTTCTCGCGGTTCAAACAAATAGTGCTGGGCAACAAACTCAAGCCCCTCTTCTCTTATATCGAAATCCTCCGGCATTTCTCCTTAAAAATTCTCGTTTTAGACTTCTAATTCATGACTGGTGTTTTGTTTGGCTCTATCCTCTGCGCTTCCGCCTTCGTCAATACGTCATGCGTCAGGTCAGGGGTCACTCTTTCGCCGTAAATCAGTGCGTACGGCTGTCTGTCGGAAGCTAGTTATTTTAGTTTATAAAGTTTTAAATATGGATATTTTTCTCACACAAACATATGGCTTTGATTCAGAAGGCCTTCATTAACCCCCGGAGCCGTGTGGAGCACTTTTATGATGATGGATGGATGCACTTTTATAATGGATGGATGCACTTTTATGATGGATGGATGCACTTTTATAATGGATAGATGCACTTTTATGATGGATGGATGCACTTTTATAATGGATGGATGCACTTTTATGATGGATGGATGCACTTTTATGATGGATGGATGCACTTTTATAATGGATGGATGCACTTTTATGATGGATGGATGCACTTTTATGATGATAGATGCACTTTTATGGACTTCGAAACAGAAACAGCCATTCACTGCCATTATAAAGCTTGGAAGAGCCAGGATATTTTTTAATATAACTCCGATTGTATTCGTCTGAAACAAGAAAGTCATATACACCTAGGATGACTTAAGTAAATCATGGGGTAATCTTCATTTTTGGGTGAACTATCCCTTTAAGGGATGTAGAATATGGTCATGCAGAATAAGACATTAATATGTGCTTTATAAATACTATTATACAACAGTTCTTTCTGGTTCTCGAATCTGAAGGCTTTTCCAGCCGTGTGATATTCTGGTGATAACTGCACTATAACCGTTTCACCGTTTGTATCACTCCGCTTGCGCCGGTGGTCGAGCAAAGCCACCATGAGCTTTAAAAATACTACTGTTGTTGTGTCACGAAATGTAGTTTTAGCAGTTTTTAGTCGAGAGTGTAGTTATTTGGACCTCAAATATGTGACTCATATATAAACATAGTGCCTGTTTTACAATTTGTTCAGACGCTTTCTCAGATGTGAGCTCCAGACCGTCAGCGGCCGTTCAGCGCTCGTGTACCCGCAGAGAACAGCTTCATCTCGGACAGTCCTTCGGGAACTTACCGCTGGCTCTTACTGTATGTAGATAGTGGATAAACAGATATAATTCATTTGGGGTATATCAAACGGGCAATCTTTGGTTTTATTAATCTATAACATGTTTCAGAGCAAATCGATTTTGGTTAAGGGGAAAATTAAGTTTCATAACTTTATATACGCTATATTTATCTTAAATCCTGCTTGTGTACGTCTGACTGAATTGTTTGCTTGTGCTTTATTTCCTATTGTCTTTTATAAAGGCTATTGTTGTTCATTTAAATATTATTGTTCAATAAATATTATTTTAATATAAATATGTTGTATTTGGTATTGAGAAAGGGTCCGTCAGTGATTGTAATAGTCGACTTCAGTGAAAGTTACATTATTACACCACTAGATGGCGGCAAAGACTGTCTGTATGAGTGACTGGTTGTAAACAAGGAAGTTGTTTCAGTGCTGTCAATCTTTTAAAAGACAAAGATATCGCTTTCCTCAGCGGACATTCAAACTGATTTTTTAATGGATATAATATTATGGACATCAAGCTGAAGAATGAATGCTATATCAGATGCAGGTAATACACTCGTTTAGTCGATCTCTCTCTCTCTCATAATACTCATAGTAGCGTTTCTATTATAACTCAGCGTTTCTTCGTCTCTAGCTCTAAAGTGGCGTTTCAGAATCAGTAACGGAGGCTCGGGCTCGACTGTTAAACTGTCAACTTGAGATTTGAATCCGTGGCGGAAGGAAGTAGTTCTGCACAAAAGAGTGTTTTTAAAGACACTGTTGTTGTTTCTGATTTATTTATACGCTTGTGCAGTCAAACTGTTGTATAAACGCAGTATCACACTCG
The DNA here is from genome assembly GCA_039654105.1 of Coreius guichenoti. Classification (NCBI taxonomy): domain Eukaryota; kingdom Metazoa; phylum Chordata; class Actinopteri; order Cypriniformes; family Gobionidae; genus Coreius; species Coreius guichenoti. Next base: position 876,509 of record CM077185.1, read on the forward strand.
TAGCCGTGCGATATGGCTGTATATCAGCACGGCTGTGATTCGGCCGTAGGTAATCATATAAACAGCCAATACCCTAGTAATATGTATGCTAATAAGCAACTAGTTAATAGTGAGAATTGGACCATAAACTAAAGTGTTACCCTAATTTTTTGAAGAATCGTCTCTTTTCCACGACTGTGACTATGGAAGCTTGTTTCCGCCACAGAATAAAAAAATAAATAAATTGATAATTGCAATATCACGATTCTGCGAATAAAGTCAGAATTGTTGTACCTTTTTACCTTTTTATTTCATGGAAACAAGCTTCACACAGTGATTCACCCGCATCATGTCGACAGATGAGCTCATTAGCAGTTATGATAGTTTGATTATGAAGTATATTTGAGACTATAGACTATATAGATCTGTTCCCTATCCCCTATATAGTGCACTGTCTGATCGTTGCCTATCCCCTATATAGTGCACTGTCTGATCGTTGCCTATCCCCTATATAGTGCACTGTCTGATTGTTCCCTAACCCCTATATAGTGTCTGTCTGATCGTACCCTATCCCCTATATAGTGCACTGTCTGATCATTCCCTATCCACTATATAGTGCACTGTCTGATCGTTGCCTATCCCCTATATAGTGCACTGTCTGATTGTTCCCTAACCCCTATATAGTGTCTGTCTGATCGTACCCTATCCCCTATATAGTGCACTGTCTGATCATTCCCTATCCACTATATAGTGCACTGTCTGATCGTTGCCTATCCCCTATATATAATGCACTGTTTGATTGTTCCCTATCCCCTATATAGTGTCTGTCTGATCGTACCCTATCCCCTATATATAATGCACTGTCTGATCGTTCCCTATCCCCTATATATAGTGCACTGTCTGATCGTTCCCTATCCCCTATATAGTGCAGTCTGATTGTTCCCTATCCCCTATATAGTGTCTGTCTGATCGTACACTATCCCCTATATATAATGCACTGTTTGATTGTTCCCTATCCCCTATATAGTGTCTGTCTGATTGTTCCCTATCCCCTATATAGTGCAGTCTGATCGTTCCCTATCCCCTATATAGTGCACTGTCTGATCGTACCCTATCCCCTATATAGTGCACTGTCTGATCATTCCCTATCCACTATATAGTGCACTGTCTGATCGTTGCCTATCCCCTATATATAATGCACTGTTTGATTGTTCCCTATCCCCTATATAGTGTCTGTCTGATCGTACCCTATCCCCTATATATAATGCACTGTCTGATCGTTCCCTATCCCCTATATATAGTGCACTGTCTGATCGTTCCCTATCCCCTATATAGTGCAGTCTGATCGTTCCCTATCCCCTATATAGTGCACTGTCTGATCGTTCCTTATCCCCTATATAATGCACTGTCTGATCGTTCCCTATCCCCTATATAGTGCAGTCTGATCGTTCCCTATCCCCTATATAGTGCACTGTCTGATCGTTCCTTATCCCCTATATAATGCACTGTCTGATCGTACCCTATCCCCTGTATAGTGCACTGTCTGATCATTCCCTATCCACTATATAGTGCACTGTCTGATCGTTGCCTATCCCCTATATAGTGCACTGTCTGATTGTTCCCTATCCCCTATATAGTGTCTGTCTGATCGTACCCTATCCTCTATATATAATGCACTGTTTGATTGTTCCCTATCCCCTATATAGTGTCTGTCTGATCGTACCCTATTCCCTATATAGTGCAGTCTGATCGTTCCCTATCCCCTATATAGTGCACTGTCTGATCGTTCCCTATCCCCTATATAGTGCACTGTCTGATCGTTCCCTATCCCCTATATAGTGCACTGTCTGATCGTTCCTATCCCCTATATATAATGCACTGTCTGATTGTTCCCTATCCACTATACAGTGCACTGTCTGATCGTACCCTATCCCCTATATATAATGCACTGTCTGATCGTTCCCTATCCCCTATATATAGTGCACTGTCTGATCGTTCCCTATCCCCTATATAGTGCAGTCTGATCGTTCCCTATCCCCTATATAGTGCACTGTCTGATCGTTCCTTATCCCCTATATAATGCACTGTCTGATCGTTCCCTATCCCCTATATAGTGCAGTCTGATCGTTCCCTATCCCCTATATAGTGCACTGTCTGATCGTTCCTTATCCCCTATATAATGCACTGTCTGATCGTACCCTATCCCCTATATAGTGCACTGTCTGATCATTCCCTATCCACTATATAGTGCACTGTCTGATCGTTGCCTATCCCCTATATAGTGCACTGTCTGATTGTTCCCTATCCCCTATATAGTGTCTGTCTGATCGTACCCTATCCTCTATATATAATGCACTGTTTGATTGTTCCCTATCCCCTATATAGTGTCTGTCTGATCGTACCCTATTCCCTATATAGTGCATTGTCTGATCGTTCCCTATCCCCTATATAATGCACTGTCTGATCGTACCCTATCCCCTATATAGTGCACTGTCTGATCATTCCCTATCCACTATATAGTGCAGTCTGATCGTTCCCTATCCCCTATATAATGCACTGTCTGATCGTTCCCTATCCCCTATATATAATGCACTGTCTGATCGTTCCCTATCCACTATATAGTGCACTGTCTGATCGTTCCCTATCCACTATATAGTGCACTGTCTAATTGTACCCTATCCCCTATATAGTGCAGTCTGATCGTTCCCTATCCCCTATATAGTGCACTGTCTGATCGTTCCCTGTCCAATATATATAATGCACTGTCTATTAAACTATAAAAGTGAACTATATATAATATGTTTTAATACATTTTAATATATTAAAATATTACCATGTACTGTATGCCCTAATATTAAATGTATACATTTTAAAACTGTTATACTACTTTATGATATGAATACTAATTGTTCTGCCCATGTCAATGGCTTAAGCATGCACGTGTGTCTGTGTGTGTGCCTGCATACAGTTTGTGACTAAGGCCAAACTTAGCATCAAGAGGCTTTAAAAGCATCAGAGTCACTGTATCCTCTCTCCATCACAAATCCCCTTCAGCGTTAACCCTGTCCACAGGCATTGGTCAGCTGTCAGATCAGCAACACGCTATTTTTAACCTTCAGGTATTAGCCCAGTTCGCTCTCAACCTTCCCTTGTGCTGTAAGTGCGCTCCACATTCATTTATTTCGCTGGATCTCTGCGGTCCAGGTGCTGGACGGTGAGAATGCTTTTGCTGTAATCCTCTGAAATCTGTACAGTCATGCTCTGGGATTTCAGCGGAAACGTCAGCACTCGCTGGCGGAAGGAGAAGCTGTACTAGCGGAAGAAGATCTTCCAGGCTAAGATATCTGAGGCTAATGAATGTATTGCAGGTCATCGGAGTTGTCCGGGAGAAAAGCGTCACACAGGTACACACACACACATCTCTTCTTCTGCTCCTGTTAGTGTGTACAGAAATGACCCTAAACTCTCTTCTCTCTCTCTCTCTCTGTCTGTCTTACCATAAAACACACCAAATGCGGATGGATTATGACCATGTCCTCTTCTGGACGTCTGTCCGTCCTCCGGTGAGTGGCAAGTTCTGTTCTCACACACACTACAAGTCAAGAGTTTATAAAAACCTAAAATGCTTGAAATTAGTTTTGTAGACACATTTAATGGTGATTTAACATTTTAATGGTGAAGCAGAAGCATCATGAAGTGTCCAAACTCTTACTGTACATCATCACTGTTGTCATGGCTGTGAATATCAGACTGTACTGTAAGGTTGCAGTGGTTTTCTGCTTGTGAAATACAACATCTGTGTTCAAACGTCTGAGTTTGCGTGAAGTTGCGACCGACTTTACTTCAGTATTGTGATGTATGATATTTCTGAGTGAAATGGAATATTGATTAGAGGGCGGGGCTTGATTTGTGGAATGCACCGTGTCACCGCTCCGCCAGTGGTACGCATAAGTTTACTTCACCATATTACAATTCAAATTTTACCACTGTTTTTTGTTACAAATTATATAGGAACAGTAATAGGTTATTCCTGTAAATTCTTCTAGCAGGCACCTCCCCTATTGGGCGTCGTCATATTTCATAATTGTGAGCCTGGAGCACAAAACCAGTCATGCGTCTCCAGGTATATTTGTGGCAATATCCAACAATACATTGTGTGGGTCAAAATTATCCATTTTTCTTTTATGCCAAAAATCATTAGGATATTAAGATCATGTTCCATGAAGATAATTTCCTACCGTAACTATATCAAAAATGTATTATTAGTAGCAATATGCATTGCTAAGGACTTCATTTGGACAACTTTAAAGGAGATTTTCTCAAAATTTCGATTTTTTTGCACCCTCAGATTCCAGATTTTCAAATATAGTTGTATCTCGGACAAATATTGTCCTATCCTAATAAACTTAAAGCTTATTTATTCAGCTTTCAGATGATGTATAAATCTCAATTTCAACAAATTGACCCTTATGACTGGTTTTGTGGTCCAGAGTCACAATTTATAATCAAAACCTTTTCTAATCTTGACAAAACACATGTAGTCGGAAAGGTCTGAGTCTCAAGGTTCCATATTTTGTAATAGAAGTAATATTTGGACAGAAATGTATTGATTTTTTTTTTTACTTTCCTTAGCTCTGGGACCATTTTTGGGGATTTCCTCCTGGATTTGGCCTACCCAAATTGAAAAGCTTCCCATACCCACATACAGTGGTCTCTAAATACACAATTTTACATTTTGTGTCATTTTACAGGAAACCCTTCGAAGTTACATAAAACACTGCTAAAAGTGAAAAACATTTAAGTATATGTTGTCTGAGCTGTAATAACCCCCTCCCCAAAAAAAGAGGCACGTTTTGATTTTTTGGTTATAAATTTATTTTTTTGTATAACCCCATGAGCTCTAGCACCCTGCAGACCCTGTTTCCACTAGATGGCAGAAAATGGATCTGAAGGGAGGAATATTACCTTTTTTAATGTAATTTCTACCTACCCAAATCTCTCCAATATACAAGTCTCCCCATATACAGTGGTGTAAATGCAATATCCCAGTGTCACAAAATAATTTTTTCCAGTGTTTGCTGACATATGCTGGAAACAGCCAAAACTGTCTGCAGGGTGCTAGAGCACACAGGGCCTGAGATATACAAAAAAATTAATTTTGGGGGGGTTGGGGGTGGGGGTGGGGTGTTTATTACAGCTCAGACAACATATACTTAAATGTTTATCACTTTTAGCAGTGTTTTATGTAACTTCAAAGGGTTTCCTGTAAAATGACACCATTGTGTATAAGCTTCTCAATTTGGGTAGGTAATTTAGTGTAAATAAGTTACTCTGTGTAAAACAAATGCCAAAGTGATGCATATCTCCAGAAAGTAGACATTAAGCTTTCAAATGGTACCACATATGAGGTCAGAGCTCCTCCACAGACATTTAACATTTAAAGTATATACTTGATGACGTCATTCCTTATCAGGGTCCTTGGAGTTTAAGAGGGTCGAAAGCATTCTTGAATTACAACCATTTAGGTTTGGATAGTGCATTTTCACGTCCATTCTCAAAAACCGTTAAGGAGTTAATTCATCACAAGACAAGTCAGTTTTGGTTTAGAGTGGACTTTAAATTAGACGTGTTTTTCCATTGAATGTTTTGGTTTGGTTTCTAACAGCGAGCACTGGTCTGGTCATTGTGCACTCACTGTAAAAAAATTGTTGTTTCAACTTAAAAAAGTAAGTGTTCGTGCTGGCTTTAAATGTTAAGTTTAGTCCAGGGTTGGGGAGTAACGAAATATGTAACTTAGTTATGTATTTAAAATACAAAATTTGAATAACTGTATTTCATGATCATGGGTGGTTATCAAATTACAGTTACATCTGAAAAGTATTTTAGATTACCAAAGTGATTACTTTAATGTTTAAATGAAATAAATGACATTAAAATTCAATGTAAACCGTAACAAGCATCCTAAGATACAGTCGTGCTCATAAGTTTTATACACCTTGCATGCAAAATTTTAATCATTTTAACAATATGAGAGAGATCTGGGATCATAAAAATGCATGTTACTTTTATTTAGTACTGTCCTGAATAAGATATTTCACATAATAGATGTTTGCACACTCCACGAGACAAGATGACTGAATTTATACAAATCGCCACATTCAAAAATGTACAAACCCTTGAATCTGAACTGTGTGTCGTCACCTGATGATCCACGACTGGGTTCATGTTCAGTCTTTTGTTTAGGTAATCTCACAATTCTGACTGTTCTTCTTGCAATAACAAGATTATATCTAGCAATTGCAAGTTATAATGTCTAATTATGAGGGGAGAAAAGGTTTTTTTTCTCAGAATTGCGACTTTAATAATATTTCCATGAAACTGAATGCATTGAGAGCAGGGGGTGAACACTTTTGAACAGATGATGTGTACATTTTTCTTATTTTGTTTAAAGATCGTTACATGTTTCCCAGAAGACAAAATAAGTACAATTTACCCTGTTCATCCGATTCAAAAAAGTTTACACACCCCAGATCTTAATGCATCGTGTTTCCTTCTTGAGCATCAGTATTTTTTTCTTTTTTCTAAGATTGTCTGCATTTTTTGCTTCAGTAAATATTGTGGAAAACCGATGTTGTTTAAAATAATATGCAGAGGAAAACCCAGTCCTATGTTTTGTTACACGCCTTATTAGTATTCCAAAGTATCCTAAAGTATTTAGATTGTTACAAAACTTGTGTAATCTAACGAAATACGTTACAAATGGCTTTTTAAACATGTATTTTGTAATCTGTAGTGAAATACATTTTAAAAGTAATCTTCCCAACCCCTGGTTTACTCAGCTTGAAATGTGCTAAGTTACAACTTGAATATTTGAGTTGACTAAACTTAAAATTTTAAGGCAGCACGAACACTTACTTTTTTAAGTTGAAACAACAAGTTTTTTTACAGTGTGTGGCATTATGGGTGTGTATGTCAACCCCCAAACCCTTAGTTTATGAAATACTACAGTTCATTTGATGATGCTTTCAGTAAAAGTGGAGTATTCTCAGCTCTGTTGAACATATTTACTCTTATTTTAGTCCATTCCACAGTTTTTTCCCCACCAGAATGGAAAAATAGTCTGTAGATTCCATCTGGGCCTATTAACGGCCTTACCAAAATACCAAAATACCGTCTTTATTACAGTGGGCCTCATTTCCTGAGGCCTAGAGAGACGCTTGATGGGATTATTACAGTTATAGTTATTACAATATATAGGGTGAATTCAGGTTGATTCAGGTTGCTTGATCTCAATGGCAAAAAGTGTCCCAATCAACCTGAGTTCACTCCTATGCAGTAACATTTCACTTTGACCACTGTCATTAAAGAAATTAAATCAAAAAAAGTTTTTTACTGAGTTTGAAAGAAATCCCATGTTTAATGTATTATAGTTTAGAGCAGTTACAATAACTGCATGGTAAATATAAACTTGTATAATAACTTAATACCTTATTTTTACTATTTTCTTGCTGCTGTCACTTTAAATGTATCCACTAGTGCGCGCTATTTCACTTAAAGTCGACAGCCTTCCCTGTGGTTCCTTTTGTCCGCAGATCGGTAGTCAACATCCTTATTATGAACTACTCCCACAGCCCACCAATAGACGACGAGTATTTCAGACAGACAGTGAGTCCCGCCAATTACACCTCGAGTTCGATTTCTGCGAGCCAATCAAAACGCGGAGGGCGGGTTTCAGCGCGGGCGTCGAGGGGAGGGTTCGCTTGGTTCACTACGTTGGCTTTTCTCCCAGAAAGATTTCGGTGTGGGAATTTCAATTTTACACTTCTGAGGCTGTCGGAAGCGCTTTTACCGGAGACCTCATCCTGAAGTTTCGCTGAGTCGTCTAGAGTGAATAAGGTACGGCTGATTTTAAACCATATCATCGGTGTTTGTGTGTATTTCCTATAGATGATCCCGCATGGATCTGTTGAAGTCTGGAGGCGCACGTCAATATGAGCCGTTAGTATAATGTCATGTCTCTCAGAAGATAAAACCGTTAATACTCGATTATGTGTCTTTCCTGCGGTGTGTGTTTGGGATGGTCGCTCTGAATGTGAATCTGTGTGTTGAATGAGTCGTGTATTGATGATTTACAGCCGTTTAATGGTGATTTATAGCCGTTTAATCTGCTGTGGGGTTTGGAAATGCCGTTGGTCCTGTGTAACGTTAAACGCGCGCGCGTTTCATACCTTGCATATGGCCGTGTCAAATCCCCTATGGCGTATTTATGTAAAGCTATAATCTCCAGTCGTGATGTTTACACCGATCACTGCTTTAACAGCTCTCCACACGGCTGAACTCATGTGTCCCGCTCATCTGGATGATGGACGGCACAACATCAGAGCATTTCCGAGCATCTGGAGGCCGGAATAATCACGTTAACGTGTTTTGTTCGTTGAAATTCAGTGGCACGTGCCCTTAATACACCGAGTTTCCCGCGTGGCTGGCGCGCGATCACAGCTCTCTCTCTCTCTCTCTCTCTCTCTCTCTCTCTCTCTCTCTCTCTCTCTCTCTCTCTCTCTCTCTCTCTCTCTCTCTCTCTCTCTCTCTGTGTGTGTGTGTCATCGCTGTGTGTTTTTAGTATTTTGGTTTTAACGTGCAAATGAATACGCGATTAAAATGTGGATGACGGATAACCTTCTGTCCAGATGTGCTTTACAACACACACACACACACACACACACACACACACACACACACACACACACACACTCTCACTCACAAACCCTACCCAACACACACACACACACTAACCCTACCCATCACACACACACACTAACCTTACCCCTAACCCTACCCAACACACACACACACACACACACACACTAACCCTACCCCTAAACCTACCCATCACACACACTAACCCTACCCAACACATACACACACACTAACCCTACCCCTAAACCTAGCCATCACACACACAGCGTGCGACGTGACAACGCAAGCACAACCTCAAAATCAAGTTTTATTTTTTATTTCTACACCACAATATTGTAGCCGATGGCACAAATATTAATAACAACATTGCAGCATGGCATTGGATATATTTTAAAACGCTAAAAAATGTGCCAAAATGACTGAGGTGATTATTTTATGTAAATCTGAAGACACAAAAGCGCCGTATTTTGGTTTTGCAGTAAAAGTTGTAGTACCTGTAGAATTTAAAGACACTACAGACAACTTGGCAATTTTTGGAGGGAAATAATTTGTGGTTGATGCTTCTCTAAAGCGCTTAAAGTCCGCATGAAACGGCAGTTTGTGCTGGTATAGTGCCGTATATCCGAGAGAAACGCTTCTCAAACAAGAACAAATGTAGGGCGGGGCTTGATTTTGTCTGTGGGGAATTGATTGGATGGTTGTGGTTTGCTATTGGTGGATCTCATGTGAGTGACAGGTGGCCCCGCCCTCGTCATCAGAGAAGAGATGAAGTTATTCTGATTCAAGATTATTAAAACAATAATGATGTGCATATGATAAATACTGCAATATTCCATAAAAAATAAGAATGGTCAATTTTGATTTCTTTAAAGGCACAATATGTAAAATTTTAGGATTAAAAAAATTATATATTTTATTGACTTGTGAACTCACATTATCCCAAATGTTCCTAAGAATGTTTAAATCCAGAGAAATAAGGGATTTTACCCAGGACACGGACCGTGCGTCACCTATCAATGATATAGGATATAACAAATCAGCATTTTATTTTAGTGTATAGCTTTTCATCAACTTTCAAACCCCCTGCATTTCCCTCTCAATCCCCAGTTTGGGATGGAAACCCTTATCTACACAAACTCGATTTTGTGCACGGAGTCCGTGTGCATGGTTTACGAAGTGATACAACATAACAGACATTCTTTTCATTCTGTACAAAGTGCTTCTCAAAGTACACATGATAGTATGATGCAGTTTCGTACTGAAGGTTTCAGTAGCAAATATTTGCGTTAGTAAGTGTGTGTGTGTGTGCAGTCAGGTCATGTGATGTGTGTACGTGCTAATGTTTGACAAGAAACAGCCAGATCACGGTTTCATTCCCATTCAGTGGTTTTGGGTCTTCAGCGCTTGTTTTGACAATAGCACACACAATACGTCATGTGAAACGTGTGTCCCGCCCTGAGCGGCCACTTAAAGCCGCCGCGAGCACCGCAGGGATTAGGCTGTGGTGGAGTGTCAGGTTTTTGGAGGATCACGGGCTCTAGCTGAGCTCTATTGGGTGAGATTTGAAGGGGTTACTTCCAATTGGATGGTTTTCCACTGGTGCTGCTGCTCCGTCACTGAGACGACCAGTGCAGCTTTATCCCAGACCATCTGTCAGATCCGTGTAGCGTCTCTATGAGTGCAACACACACACACACACTCACACACACACACAAACAAAGGAAAAGCATTTTCCTGTACTTTTAGTATGTTGAACTTCTGCAGCATGTTGTACTTAAGTGTGGAAACACACTCCGTCTGTTTGTCTGCACGCTGGTTATCATGTTTTAGTGAATATCTGGAATAAAGGGAATTGTCTTATTTGACCCATGCAGGGTTATTTGGCTTTGGGAAGTTACTGCATGCAAATTGATTTGACTTTTAGCCCAATAGCAATCACAAAAACGGTTCCAGACTGATTTATTTCATCTGGCTTCAGGTTGTTGTTGTTTCCACCCCAGTTGTTTTGTGTTTTTGCCCATTACAGAGTTTCTTCTGATTGATAAACAGATCTGCGTATGACAAATATGCTGCTTTGTTTTGGGTTTTTTATCGAGTAAAAGTCTTCCAAGTATAATTGAGACATCATTTATTAGAAAAATCATGAGTATCAAAAGATCTTCAGGCTTTTGAGGAAGGTTTATTTGTTCATCTCTCAATCATCATTGCATTGCATTATATGTTTTAAAACTACAGAGCGTTGATCATAAAACTAAGCATTTAAATATCATCTTAAGACATATTATTGGCAGATATTGAGTGACTTTCCCAAGTTATCACTGATAAATGAATAAGTTATTTAAGCCTATGTCCGTTTATAATGAGGTTTATTGACACAAAACAGCCATAATTTAGTTTTCATGCACATTTTTCCACTTTCTCTTCCCATTACAGTTACACAGGCTGTGTTTGCTACTGTACCTTTAAGACTTGAATATGCAAATGCCCTCATTGGCTTATGATGGCTTATGCCCCTCATTGGCATTAACCTCTTCGCCTATTAAAAAAGTAGCTACTCGCCCACCAAGCTGCTAAATAAGTACTGATTTATATTAGATATGACACGATGTGTCATTCTCTCGCTGACTGCGTGTGTGTCAACAGCTAATGTAATAACGGTTCAGCAAATGTTGATATAGACAAGTAATTTGATGCATTTATGTGCATATCATGCATTTAGTTAAATTTAAACTGTTTAGCCATCTTAGTTCCTGAATGAAGAATGTGCTGGTGAAACGTGAAAAGAACATGTGTCAGACAGTGATGAAAGAAAGGCAGCACGTGTGTCATGTTCACACTGCTTTCTGTCTGTAGTTTGGGATTTGAGCGAGGAAGAGCAGGATAAAGCTGTTCATATAGAGATCAGCCTGTACATGTAGAACATGGATTGAGACGAGAGAGACGTCCTGTTTGCTTTGTCCTCTCATTCGTCTTGTGCCACTGGGGATGGGGAGACGGCTTCACTGTCCCACAGGTGCACGCACGTCACCATAGCAACCGTGACCGGGGGCAAAGTGAGCCGCTTGGCTGTATCAAGCTATACACCACTCATACAGCTCAGTCAAAACATGACATCTGGGTTTACATGAGCTTTAAAACAATCCGGTTTTTGCATGTCAAACGAGAGGTTTAGAAAGAAAAGTCAGTCACTTCAACGATTAAAAAATCACAACCTAGTAGCAAAGATGAGAGTTTACAGTGCAACAACTGTGTTAATATTACATATTAATTGTGTGCTCAAACTGCGTGATGGTTGTATGCTGTTAAGGGAAAAATTCAGCGTTTGCACCAATGTGGTACTTATGGAAAAAGCAGAAATCTGCTGTCGCACTGACAGCGTGCAAATGTTCATGTGGGTCTGAACAGACGCTTTAACAGCTGTTCATTCAAATGATGTGTTTTGCACCGAATGTCCATGTTTGTGCAAACAGACCGTGACTCTGACGCTTTCAGCACAACACTGACTTGACTAGTGATCCACCAATATATCAGCCCATATTTGTCATTTATTAATTCCCAGCTTCAGCTGATACGTGTTTCTTTGGCCAATAAGTGACGTAACCGTGATATGAGCGCAGGAGAGGAGGAGCTCCAGTCTTTATCCGTTTAACAGTCTGTAATACACAGAACTCTTAAAGAAAGCAAGCGGTACATGAAAGATGTGTTGTCATGGCCAGTGTTTTATGAGGGGAAACCATTAGTCTCTTTCTCTCATCTCTCCCTCTTGTGCGGCCCATTGATTCACACTAAACCGCAGCACAATGGCTCCATTCACAGAGCGTCCTGACCCGCTCTCATCCATGCTCCTCTAATGACCGCGTCACACACGGACAGGTGCTGCTGTTAACCTGACGGAGCTTCATCATCATCATCATCATCACGCAGGAATAGAGCTGACGGTCTGAGCGGGAAGAGGAAGACGAGACGTCTGCAGACTGGCGTGAATCTCCCCTGGTGATGATGATGATGGTGATGATGATGGCACACAGTCAGCAGCATCAGTGGGAACTGGACCAATTAGCATTCACTGCTATGAAGAGGCATTTGTCAGGGCAGCCAGAGAAAACCCCTGATCAGAGCGCAGAAAGCTCCATGAAGACTGCCATTTCTGTTGCGGACGGTTTATGAGCTCCGCTCATAACACACTGTGAGTTTACAGCGAATGCGTTCACTCGCTGACCGTCTCCATCACTCGACCACACACAGTGCTGTGACATCTGCTGAGAAGGGTTCGAGTTCAGTGCTGTTCTCCCTTACAACCCATTAATCAAACACCTCGTGATTTAAACTAGTTTAAAGCCAGAGGAAACCGCACTGACATTCTCAACAACACTGACGCGGAAAACCGCAACAGCGATTCAGTCAGAAGGCTTTTCAATCCACAAGTTGCCAACATTTACCATGATTTACTGTAGTAACTAGGGTTGCAAAGGGGCGGAGCATTTCTGGAAACTTTCATGGAAGAATGGGCAAAAGTAACTGCTTTATTCTTTCAGTGTTAAACTGATGCGTGTCGTTTGTTCAGAGACTGTCGTGCTCTTAAATGAACTGAAAATATTATTAGATCTTTTGAAGCTTCTTCCGCGTTTCGTCATATAGGGTTATATTTTTAAAATGCATCAAGGAGCCCTCAACTTTTTTTTTTTTTTTTTTTTTTTCTCTCCGTTGTCATATTTTAATATTCATGTGTCTGTATAATGGATATGTTGCAGGTCTGTGTTTTATTGGTCGTCGTCTCCCCTCTTCCCACCTCTACACTCCCACTTTTCCACAGCTTTACACGCCCATTTTTAGAGACTTTGTAACTCTGAGGTGTGAACGACCAGACTAAAACAGGGGGTTTCATGACACTGTAATCTGAGGAATTTTGGAAACTTAACAGGAATTTACAAGAATTATTATTTTTTTTATATATATATATTTATATATTTATTATTATTATTATTATTATTATTAATTTATTATTATTCAGCTTTGATCACAGGAATAAATTAAATTGTAAAGTATATTAAAATAGAAAACCATTATTTTAAATTGTAATATTTACTGTTTTTTTTTTTTTTTTCTTCTGTATTTCTGATCAAATAAATGCAGGCTTGATGAGCATAAGAGACATTTCAAAAACATTACAAATAGTAATGTGTCCAAACTTTTGACCCGTACTGTAATTCTGTATGATAACAGAAATGCTCTGTGTATTCCTCCATAACATGCACAGATAATTTCTTGAATAATGCACACAAAATGTCCATCTTGGCAAGTCAACTAAATTGAAGTTCCCTGTTACAGGCTAACCTGCAATTTAGCAAATTCCCAGTTTATTCCCATGGAAAGTTTCCAGCCTTGAAAATTTCCAGAAGTTTGCAACCCTAGTAGCAACACTAACTGAAACCATGGGATTGTGGTGGAAATGTGGGATATTCATATTGAATTTTATTATATAGACATTAAATGTATTAAAGGAGTAATGGAATATAATTACAGTATTTTTGTTAAGCTGTAGCAGGTTTTGTGCATTTGTATTATGGGCAATTTCATGCAAAGGTCATCCTTACCATGAAAAAATAAAGTTTTTACCAAAAGAACCCTTTTTAAGTTGTCCATTTAGGTCTGTAATATACTGTATTAATGTGCTGTAACAGAAATTTGAAGAAAATTGCCTTTATCCACCACATATGAGGTGAGCAACAATGCTAAAATTACATTTTCAACCAACGGTTTTTCATGCTTTCAAAAGAGGGATCAAAGACCCCCCCTTTTTAAACTTTATTTTAACTGTAAGCATTTTGCAGAAACATGGAGGCATGCCTGAGAAATAAATAAAGTGATTTGGTCATAACAGCACTTCCTGTTGAATTTATAAGGGCTGTAATGAAGAGGTCACGGCACTTCAGAGCTCTGTCACGTCCATAACGTTTTAACGGTTAAGTTTATATAATATAACAATTATAAACACAAATAACTTGAGACTTTATATACAAAGCTAAATGATGTCTATGCTTATTAGGATTGACAATTCATCTGATTACTTTGCTCTGAACAACCATAAAAATGCGTTACGGACGTGACCGTTACGGATGCTTCATATTGAATCATATGCATATGACTATTAGCCATCTGTTTCAGGCATGCCGTATATCCGTGCATATCCAATAATCGCAATAATCTTTGTGCTTTGTTAGTTTTAATACGGAAAAAGCTCTCAACTTTTAAGTTCAGTCGATTTTATAACAAAATGCAAACAATAGCCTAGATGTGGCGCTGTTTAATAAAGCGTGAGTGTAGCGCCTCGGTGTAAGCGGCAGATCCCGCGCACATGATCCGATCTTCCCTTCTTCTTTTCCAGATACAGAACGAAATATGAATGTCAGAAGGAAGGCTATATGATACAGTACAACTTAAAGAAGAGCATTGTGTCTCATAGGACACTCGCGATACCGCGTTTTCCCCTCTTGGTTAAAACATGAATAGGCCTATTCATCATAATCCCATGATCAAGCTGACAAAATAATGATGATATTGCAATCATTTTTAAATGTTTTAAAATAAAATGCGATCATTTTGACTTACGACTTGTACTTTGAACTGCATAAACTGGCCAAAAACCGTGCGATCATTTACACACAAAACATAAACTGACATGATTGCGAGTGCGTCTCACACCAATAGTGTCAATCGGGTCACCTGACTGGGCGAAACCTGTGATTTGAACTCCTATATGAGGAACATTAATATTTCTTTATGAATTTTAGCAAGCAGTTGAGTTAGAAGGAAAATCATGGTCTCTAAATTGAGTCTTGAACAACTCACGCGCTTGTCAACATGAGAAATAATCCATAACCATTTGAAATACAGCGATTTAGTATAATAAAGTTGATTAATTGTGCAATCTTACCACACTGGTGTCGCAGATGTCAATATTTGGTGGTTTAAATGCCCACTCGAGGTCTCTGTGAAGTTTTAAAGCAGTCTTTAGTGCCGCTTTCAGACCGGTCACGTCCGTAACGGAGATCAGTCACGTCCGTAACACTGTTTTTTCCTCATAAATGCGAAAAATAAAATAAAATGAATATTTTATGTTCTGTGGAGAGCCAACCCTTCTTCATTCAGTGGGTATTATTACTTTTGGTTTACGCAGTGTAATTCACAGAATTCCTAAAAAATATGTTATCACCTAAAACGTAGAGACTTTTTTTGTCACGTCCATAACTCGCGTATATTTCCCTCATCTGAAATATAAAACGCGTGTGTAGACTGAATTTTTTTTTAATGTCTGGGCACCTTTATTAAGGGACTATGAATATATATATATAAAAAAACTGTTCAATATATTGGTATTAAATGCATTCTATAAGAATTTATATTTCAAGTTTTGCCTGCAAATGTCACGTCCATAACGCTGGAATTGCCCTTATACTAAATGTCTTTAGGCTACTGTTTTTCATAACAAATATCACAGAAACCATATAGTTACATTTTACCATAGTATTGAGTGAGGTGCAATGCTTGGTTTAACTGTGGTTAGCGTGATCCAAATACGATGGAAGACCACATTTTACCCTATAAAAATTAGGTTGTTACAATTTTCACAGATGTTTTTGTTAACGAACATAAATTTCCATCTGCATCCCAACTCAAACTGCTGACAAATGTACATAAGAGACAAAACGTCATATTAATGTGTGAAATGTTCACCTGTTTGGCAAGTGTTTGTCATGTTCTGATGATAAAAACACAATTAACGGTCTGATTTGTACAGCTTTCACTCAGGGGCAAAAATCTGCCTTTAAACTTGACGTAGTAATTATCGGAAATCAAGTAATATGAAATGTTTAGTGAATTAAGTGAATTTTTGGCCATATTATCCTACACACAGTATCCAGAAACAGTGCTAAAGAAGTAAAGCAGCACAGAACCCTGAACATGGCCATACAAACACAATGCTTTGATGTGAAATCTAGTATAGTCTCTGTCAGGAGGGGGGGGAGAAAGTATTTATTTTTATTTTTTATTGTTTTAAAGTAATTGAACTCTGTCTTGTCAAAGTTAATATTGTGTCTTTATACATAGTCAGACACTTGGCATGTGTCATTGTATTATCAACATTTTACCAAAATTAAGCTCAAATGGAGTTATGAGGTTTTTGACCAGTGAATGTCGGTCATACGTGTGTTTTGTCTGTCATTAGAATGGCCAAATCTGAGCCAGTCAGTGCATCACATTACACTTTCATCAACTTGCAGGTTATAAAGTTTACTGTACTTACGTGGCGCTCCGTTTTTCTGTTCTCATGTTATTAAAGATAAAGTGCCATTTAAGACCGTATTGACTGATTCGATGACAAATGACACTTCTCCGCTCCTCAAATACATAAAACATTAGCCTTTATATAATGTGTATATGTGTGTTTGTAGAGTAAGAAACTCTGTTCTTATTCAAACATCAGTTCTTGATTTACCATTGCATTGCAAACAAGCAGAGACAATCACTGATAGAGGTGGGCGGAGTTATGAGGTTTGAGGAGCCAATGGAGTTACGAGGTTTAGTTACAAGCTTATTTCAATACTTTTCATTGAAGTATTTGCTTTATGAAAAAATAACCCTGTAGAAATATGGTAGAAAGAGGTTTCCGCCCGACTGAGACGGAATATATCAGCCAGGCCAATATTTTTAAGGTAATCACTGCTCATCAGGGTCTGCTAGTCTAATTAACAGAAGCGTTTGCTTCATCTTCAGCTTTTCAGTCCATGTTGATGTCCAGTCCTGCTAAACTACTATAGTACGATGCATCGTTGGAGAAATCAATACGTCAAAAACAAACATGGCATCTGAGGACTACTTCACTATTTTGTTCTCCATTATTTCCAGAGCTGTAGTTAAAACGCACAAGTGTGTGTGAGGCTGTTTGTTGGATCTGTGGTTTTGGGACACAAACTGTTGGTAATGATGTGATTTGCAGCTGTAGTTGGCTAGTGATGTTTTTGGGAAACACCTTGTACGACTGCTGCACAAGATTGCATTGATTTGCAAGACAAATCCAGCAGTGCTCTTTCTCTCAGGACGCGAGCGAGCCGCTGTGATTTTGAAGAGCAGCACATTTTACCCAGATGACTTCTTCTCTTGGGCTTCAGGTGAAAGGCTCGCTCTCTAAATTGGCCTCCTGCAGATAAGCTGTTTTTAACTACGGTTGGGGAGAAGCCAAACCCCAGGCCTCTCTTTCTAATCAGTCTGAGAGAAACACACACACTGGGACGGGACGGACAGCTGATCCTCTCTCCAGTGGTCAGTGTGTGTCTGTGAATGCCCATTATCTGCTTTACACAATAATAACACGAAGCAAACCATGGAATTAAACATTACTTTTAATGAAACAAACAATTCCAGAATTGGAAAGCATCGTTTTTATACGAGATCCATACCAGTTCAGACATTGGTTTAGTGAGCAGCTGAAGTGGGCTGAAGTCTCTGACGGTCCAGGGCCGAGCGCCCGGCTCTCACACACATATTCCCACAACCCTTCCGAATGGTTAAGCAATCGCTGTCCCAGCATGCCACAGAATTAGGAGGGCACAGCCAGAGCTGTTCCGACAGGAAGCTCACCCTCAGACCTGTCCCCATTTCCACCCACCTTATTAAAAATAACAGCCTAACGCTTCAGTGAAGTGACGTGTGCAATCAAGCTCTACTTTCTAATTTAAACTAGGACACAAGACCTGCTTTTAGAAAGTGTCTAGTGCAGAAAGATGAGCCCTATGAAATCTGCTTTATTTGTTCATTCCTATGTTTTCCATTGGTTTAACCTGTTAACTGTCAGTGTAGCTTTTTGAGCATGGACCTAAAAATGACATTTCCATCTTCCAGTTGTTACAAATCTTGAATATTTTGGATCACACAGGGCTCGACTCGCATTTGCGACTAAAAATAGATGTGTGTGTGTGCGATCTGTAAAATGTATTTTGGAGCACGTGTGCGAATAAACAATCCCTGCGGATCAGTTTTCATAAATGTAAGATCATAACTCTTCAATCCCTTAAATGCTATAACAAGTGTCTTAATGATCATTTTAAGGCGTCTTATATTTTGGGGATGGAAAAAAATAAATGGCGATACTGCCTAATGTGATTATTAAACTTCATAAGGCTCTGATTTCATTAATAAATGTGAGCGCTTCACGTCTCAAAGCCTGAAGGTGGCGCTGTTGTGCGTTCAGGCTCACACACACTTATGCCAAACGACACTAATGCTGATCAATCATGACAGTGTTTACTGTACGGTGTTTATACTGTAATATGTTGTGTACGGGTGTAAGAATGCATATTTTATCTCCTCGTCTGAATTTGAATGAGCATAGACATATTTTAAAATAAGAGTCCCGATGTATTTTGTGCTCGTTTAATAAATAAGTCACGCCGTGTGTCCAGTTTCCACCGGTTCTTATTTGGTTCCACAAACTGTATGAAATTTAATTTAATTTCCATTTAATTTAAAGTGAACTCTTGTAGCTTCTGTCTGGGATTATTTGATGCATATTATTAAATATATAGATTTTACTAATATCAGTGTTATTACCGTTAACAAAGTAAAACCATAAAAACATTTTTCATTACTTGAAATAAATGTTAACCGACATAAAATATAAAAAACGTAAACTTTTTTCTGTCATTTAGTTGACATTTAAAACTGAAATAAAAATGACAACTAATAAAACAAAATTACTAAAACTTTAAGAACTTAATTCATATTGTAAAATGTAAAGTTTTTTTTTTTTGTAAAAATTTTAAAAAATGCCAAAAGTGAACCAAACTGAGAGTACCAAACAGAAAGACCTGTAAACGTTCGGTATGAATTCATGTACCGTTACACACCCATAGCACCATTTGATTCAGTGCACAGCCCTACTTTTGATTTATTCACATGAATTGTGCCACGTTCTCCATTTACACAGTGAAGTCCATTGTTATGACTGGATTATGTGATGTTTTTCACATCATGGAAGTCATAGTGCTGTAGTGTCTGATGTTGTGCCTGTATGAACGGCTTCTGTCTCTGATGTGGTGAACAGTATCACGTTAATGATTAGTCCGTGGATGATGTCAGCTGTAACGCACGGAGACACAGTTCCACAGGGAGCGTCAGGAAAAACAACTCTCGGCTCCCGCAGGCACAGAGAGAGCGACCGCATCAACACCCAACAAACACCGCCACTGCTGAAGACGCTGCGCTGCATACTTTAAATATTTCAAATGAAACTATTTATTAAGCCTTTAGACAATTTGATACATCAGGCTTTTATGGCTCTCATATACAAGGCTCAAAATTGCGTCCATTTTGGTGGCATATGCTCCTGAAATTGAATCTGTGCATTCTCAAGATTTATTTGTGAGCATTTGTGCACGTGTGAATAGTTGTTGCGGTGTGGCCTGTTTTCCAGAGATGCACAAATCGGAAACCGGCTGGTTTTTAGTTTCATTTTGGCTGATCTCTACTCCGGACTTGCGCACAAACTGCATTGCAATCATTTCCCGAAATGTCATTTGTGTGAAAATGTAATGAAGTCTGTAAACAGGCCAGAGACAGGACACGCTGAAGATGTGCGGAGAATACCAGACACCGCAAGATCACTGTTCACAATGCTCGAAATATAGGAAGATGTATAAATATTGATTTGTGCTGGGGGTTTATATGTATGTCTCTGTTTTCTCTTCCTCTTTCCTCTGTGTAAAGTAGTGTTTATAAGCGCAGCTGCTTCGTTTACAGCGGTGCCCAAAGAAACACTGCTTTTTCCATAAGCGCCACCTACTGTCAGATGTAACATAATTTCACAAAGCTAAAGTCAGACCATTCTGTTTTTGCTTGAAATTGTATAATATCAATGTCTAATTAAAACAACTGCTCGTGCTACATGTGTGTAGCGTCTTTGTTTTGGATCGTGATCGTGCCTCTAATTTCAACCGGCTACAGATGTTTTTCCCTTCTTTTAAAGCCAGTCTGTTATAGAGCAAATAAACAACAAATAAATATGCTTAAAGAAGAAAAAAGTAAACCGTATCAGAATTGGCCAATTTGCTTGAAAAAAATAAAAAAATAAAAAATAATAAAAAAAAAATAGCAGCGATCATGATTTTTCATGGCCGATTACTGTTTTCATTTCTCTACAAAATGTGGGGTTGTTTTTAAATAAAATAAATCTTTTAATATATATAAATTGTAGTTGTGGTGCTCCTAAATTTTTGAATTTTGAGCCCTGATATAGTCTGATATAGTGAGAGTATAGAGGGAAAAACAACTCTGTTTTGTTCAGAGGCCCAAACTGAGCAGAAATATGCAATTTGCTGCAGATGCTGATATTAATATGGACAAAAAGATGAAATTCTGAATGTAACGCAGGGCTCCAGATTTGGTGGCGCTGGAGGAAAATGTATCATAGTTCATTTAATCATCAAATTACTAATGTTTTGCATTGTTTTGTTAAGTGCAGTTACTAATAATATTACAAGTTTGTTTATTGGGAATTTAACAGTGAAGCTCTGAGCTTGAGTTGATATGCAGATCAAATTAACTTTTATTAACAACAGTAATGTGCAAAAACCTCATTTTATAGGGAAAATGTAAATATTCTGCTCTTATTAAATGTGCCATTGTTCTTCTGTAGTCTCACACTGAACTGACCGACAGCTCCAGGGATTATTAAAGGAGCTCACTTGACTTTCTGGGTAATTCAGTCACAATTTGAAGAAAAGAAAGTGTTTTTCATGAGACTGTGACGTCCTACTTTTCCATATATTAAGGAGTGGAAATGGCTAATAAAGTCAGTAAGTGCTCCTCTGCTGCCATCCACTGGTTATAGTGGTCATTTCATGTCTTTTTAAAATAAAAGTTCTTGTTTGCCACAAAGTGGCCTACACCTTTAAACTTTTAGTTTTACAAATCATCACATTAAAAATAACATTAAAATTGGATAATATTTAGAGCTTTTAAGGGCTGGAAAAAGTGTGAAAGCTCTTGAAAGCCCTTGAAAAGTGCATGAATTTCACTCTCAATAGGTTGTACGAACCCTGAGATGAATAATGTAAAAAACAAAACATGACTATTTCTTCCACAATCCCATGTGGCGTCACTACAGTAAATCCATGTGGTGTTACTACAGTAAATCATGGTGATGTTGGTGATTTGTGACTGAAACCCCTGATCTTCGCTCATGGCTCAATGTTTCTCCTGGTCTCCACGTCAGCTCTGTTTGATCTGATATCTGTGGTTTATAACAGAGAATTCTGCGCCGAACGCTTCCACTGGATCTTGCAGTAGCGATGTTATTAATTCTGTGGTGAATTCAAACTCTTTCTCACTGGATCTCCAGCGCTGTGTAGTAACGCGTCATGTGATCGAGATCGGCCCGTGTGTGAGCTCGCGCTGCTGTCTATTATTGCTCCGAGCTGAGACGGTCCGAGCAGCTCAAACGAGGAGTGCAGTTCAGTTCCACTTTCGTATCTTTTGCCGTCTGATGTTTCTCATGTGTAACAGAAATGGCAGCTCTCATCAGTTTGGCACTAGTGTGACCGCTAACAACATTTTCGCAAAATGCCACCATTTGGTCGCAGTCTGGAGCCCTGTAATGTAAATCAATGAGGTCTTTATAACAATACTAGCAGGTACTTCCATAAACTGTATATTTGTGGAAGTCTTTCACTTTTCCAGTCGAAACCAGTTGTAAGGCTGTTGTTCGTTCTGTGCTGATAGTGTCATCAAACACAATTACTACAATGATGGGTTTTCCAGATCTGATTTATGTGTTCTGGCTCAGGAATGACCCACCGGAGCTTCTCTCTCTCTCTCTTTGTGTGTGTGTGTTTCATAATGGGATTGGCGTTGTGTTGGTGTAATCTCCTGATGTTGGGAGGCCAAACGAATGACATGAACATTTTGAACAATGTTTTTCCTGCACCCAAAAGCACAAGGCCGTTTGGGACAGATGGCAGCACAGATTCCAGCAGGCGTATGTTTTCCTCTTAAACATCATTAACAAATGAGTTGGGTTTTTGTGCTTATTAGGAGCGGGTGTGTGGTCAACAAGTGCAAGGTCGATAGATTTCCTGAAAATAAAATGAGTAAGAATGGCTTTTTTAATGTTCACAATGGTGCTTCTAAAGCAGGTGAGCGTGTTTTGAGTGTCCTGATTCTCGTCTCTGGCGTGTGTTCTTGTGTTTGTGGAGAGCAGTGAATTATGGGTCAGATATCAGGAATCCAGTCCAGTCACACACAATGTGGGTCCACGTGTGTCCGGCTCAGATGGGTGGGAACGCCATGATGTCATGCTGTACTCACTCCAGAACTGATGGAGTTTGATCCAAACAGCTGGACGCGTCGGGCTAGAGCCGCTCTAGGGCTGATGTCATGATGTGTGGAGGATCAGTGTGTTTGCATCAGTCTTCCTCTCTCAAGATCAGCTCAAGATGTCGACTGCCGTCACTAAACCTCACACTTGAAGGCTTGTAAACAATACACTCCTTGAACAGAAAGCAACAGAAGTGTATCTACTCTAAGCTGAATTCTGTTTCCACACACAGATGAATGTGGTCATATATCCGGCTCTGTGCTTTGAGGCCAGCGGGATCATCGTTTCTTGTGCTTCCTCTGTCATATTGGATGGATTTTTTCCACTGAGCTCATGGCAGGGTCATTTTCAGTTCAAATGTTGTCACTTCCTGCCTTTTATTTGTTTATTTTGTGTCCATGATGCCTATGAAGTCTGTCTACATGGACAGCTCGCTAGATTTCAGAACAGAAACCACATGAAACCGCATTCGCTGCACACTTAGCTTGCCTGATGTGATTTATTTCCTGGAGAAACGGGGGAAATTATGCTTTATATTTTAAGTCCTGCACACTGAATGTATTTTAGTTAAATATTGTGTTCCCCAGAACCTCTAAATATGAGGATGATCCCTTTTCAGCTGTGTATTTTTCATGTATAAAGAACCATTTATGTTTTGAGGGTAAGCATAATAATATAAAGATGGCACATGTTTTTGTTTTTCCCAGGTAAAGCTCAATTTTTTTTTAGAAAATATAATAGCACTATACTAAAAGTATTAAAATATTATCTGAAAGAAATGGTCAAATTTCCATAATTTCTTAACCCACTGTTGGAGTAACGTTAGTCAGGATTAGAAATGATCAGGGGCTTGGGGCAAAAAGGCCCAAATATGACCCTTGAATTTAAGATTAAGGGACAAAAAAAAAAGCCCTATTACGACTGTCGCAATTAATTCAAGTGAGAAAAGAATGAAGTGTCGATTACATTGATGCAACAACAAGAGCGGATCTAACAGATATTTTACGTGTTTTTTTGTTTTTTTTGCAGTGTTGAGCATTATTACCAATCACATGTTTCTGTTGAGCATATGAATGCAATGGCCAATCAGAGGCCTTTAGATTAGTCACCGCTGAAAACACAGGTTTGTCAGTGTACGCTCATAGACTGAACCTTTGAGCAGCATTAAACCAGTGGTTCCCAAACCTCCACACACACACACACACACACACACACACACACACACACACACACACACACACACACACACACACACACACACACACACACACAAAGACTCTCTCAGACATGACCTTGCTTGCAAAGTCCTGTGGGATTTATTTGAAACATTGTAATTATTACAGCAGTACAACTTCTCAACATCAGCGTGCTTCTCTTTGTGTTTGAGCTGCGAGTCTGTAAGTCAGAAGCTAATTAACACACTGCAGTCTCTCTTCATCCAAAAATTTACATTTTATATTGACACACAGAAACGACATGGGGATGAGTGATGACAGAATTTACATTTATGGATGAATTATACCTTATAAATACAGTAAGCTGAGTCTTGGATAAAACTATTTTTGTATCGCTAATCATTCGTTTACATCAGTGAGGCATACCATCACATTTTTATATCACAATGTATCGTTACACCCCTAAACCACAGTAAAAATGCCTCTGGAACTCAATCCTGGGGACAAATATTGGCCCTTAAAGGAAAAGTTGTTTTCTGACCCTGATATCAGTCCTATAAAGCTATAAAAACAGATTTTTATTTTTATTCTTAATTCCAATAAAATTAAATTATTTATTTATTTATTTATTTATTTTTTTGTGAACACACACACACTCACACGCACACGCGCACACACTCACATGCACACACACACGCGCACACACTCACATGCGCGCACACACACACACAAACACACAAACTCACATGTGCACGCTCACTCACTCACTCACATGTGCACGCTCACTCACTCACTCACATGCGCGCGCGCACTCACTCACTCACATGTGCGCACTCACTCACGCGCGCTCACACACTCACATGCGCGCGCACTCACTCACACACTCACATGCGCGCGCACTCACTCACACACTCACATGCGCGCGCACTCACTCACACACTCACATGCGCGCGCACTCTCACATGCACACACTCACATGCGCACACACACACATGCGCGCGCACTCACATGCATACTCACACGCGCGCACTCACTCACATGCGCGCGCACACACTCACATGCATACACTCTCACTCACACACACACACACACACACACACACACTCACATGCGCGTGCACTCACTCACTCACATGCATACACACACACACACACAAACTCACATGCGCGCGCACACGCTAACACTCACACACGCTCACTCACTCACTCACTCACTCACTCACTCATTTAAACATACACATACTCACATGCACACTCACTCACTCATTCATGCACACACACACACACACACACACTCACTCACAGACACTCTCTCTCTTTCTCTCTCTCTCTCTCTCTCTCTCTCAAACACTCACACACACACTTTCTCACACACACACACACACACACACACACACACGGCTCCTGTATGCGCAGCTGCGTGACGTGCAGAGGTCACAGGTTGCTCGTTCCTGAAGCTGCGGCTGGAGAAACTCTTCTCAGTCCAGGCCGCCTGCGTCTCTGAATGTGCATGTTTTAAACGCCTCATGAATAATTCATTCCTCTGGAGTGGAGTGTATTCAGGGATGTTTCCAGTGTATTTAAAACTCCTAAATGAGGGCGATTTGTTCCAGCCCAGCGGGTGGCATCACAGATTCAGAGTGTGTTTGTGCTGTCCTCTGTATTCACCGCTTCTCTCTCGCTTTGACCTTCTTTTATTGCTGCTGAGTTGACATGACACAAAGTGCATGCGTAACCAGGAACTGCCTGTCTCCATAGCAACCCTGAGCACCGGCAAATGGAAGGGGCAGCAGGCGACACTTCAGAGGCTAAAACCCACGACATCCACGAGGAACAGTTTGACTGTCAAACACTGACCCTGCTGGTTCATGAGTGTGTGATGTTTAAAGATGATGCAGCTGTCGTCACGGGCAACAGGTCACATGATGCTGTAATGTTAATATAGGGCTCATTTCAGGGTCCATTTAACCTGCTGAATGTGAAAGCCCACTGTGTACTGTAGCGTCTAGTGTAAAAACAAATTTTTTTTTTTTGCAATTTCCCTTAATGGTGCTGATGTTATGTACTGCACCTTTAAGACTTTTGTATGTAAATGAGCTGTGTTGTAATTGGCTGACCTCTGTGCTGCTCTTAATGTCAGCATGAAGTCAGTTAACCAGTGCATGTTATTTGTTAGTCTTCACAGTCGTTCAACAACTATCTGCTGACATCATGAGTGCCGAGTTGGTGTGAACTATATTGACCAATAAATATTATGGTCTGCTTTTTATAATCCAACGAACTTAATACTGTTATGTGGATGTTTGTCCTGTTTATGAAGTCTTAGCTGGGTTTGATCACACATTAATGACGGTGGTTATGAACGAGTTACGTGTCCTACATCCCAGTTTACTTCCGCGTGTGTGTGTGTGTGTGTGTGTGTGTGTGTGTGTGTGTGTGTGTGTGTGTGTGTGTGTGTGTGTGTGTGTGTGTGTGTGTGGTGACACTGCTGACCCACACCATCTGTCCTCTGATGTGCCTGCCTGCGTGTGTGTGTGTGTGTTTTTACATACTGAAGTCAGTTGTGAGCAGCTGTAAATCCATTAGCACTTGTAATGTACATTATAGGGCAGGACGATATGTAAAAAATATTTTATCGAAAATCGCCTTTAAAAATATCGCAATATCCGATAATATCGTCTACCCGAGCCCCGCCCCCGCCGGAGACTACACCATAAACACACATCCGTTTGGCTGCACTTTATCTGACAACAGATTTTCTTAGTTTGTTCTTAAACTAATATTAAACATTGTTAATGTGGTTTATGTAATAATTTCCACACTGCTCTTATCAAGATGAATTTCATTTCATGAAGAGATCTGTTGAATTGAACAGAAGCCATTTTAAGTTCATGGTGAGGTGCATTGTAGGAATGATAAATAAATTTTTTTTTTTTTTCTCCAATGTGTCTTGCCTATTTTTTCATAATTTTCAAGAAGAGAAATTCAATTTCCTTAATTATAACATGTAGCTCTGATTTTGTAGTCAAGCTATTTATTATTTGTCTAAAATCAGGGGTTAAAAACAAACTGGTTCATTCTGCATGACCAGAAACAGAAAGTTCTCTTGGTCTTAGAGCTCCTTTGTGTCCTCAGGCCTCGTGTGACGAAATAAAAAAATGCTGCATTATTTTCTGGAAAAATGAGTCATTAAAAAATGTTATTTGTGTAATGTTATAGTTTTTTCTAATGTAATTTAATTCTAATTTATAATCTCGACGGTTAAAACCGAAATGAACCAGCGTGTATAGGTTGCTTTCGGTGCACAAATCCAATATAGGCTGTTACACACATTCTCTCTCAACCGTTTGCGTGACAACTAACACTGCATGTTTATGGAGATATTTTGACATAATTTTGTGTATTTGTACGCAAACTAGCCTATGAGGTGCGTGCGTGTGTGCGTGTGTGCGTGTGTGTGTGTGTGTGTGTGTGTGTGCAGACAGACAGAGAAGCCCAGTAGTCTCCTCTCTTCACTCGTCTGTCTCTGCTGTCAGGTGACTCTAATCTCTTCTTTTATTGCCGTCACAAGACTCAGATTTGCTGTGATAGACTGAGCTCAACAGGAGATGGTAATGCAGTCACTGACGAGCTGTAGTCTGACCGTACGATGGTTATGAAAGTGTTAAACTCTTATTTTGGACCAATGAGGTTTTCCTGTGGGTGGGCTAGCCATAAAACTAGAAACCATGTGACCAGTAAAATGTCACTCATGTAACTCAAATGTAACAGTAATAATCATGTAACAAATGTGCAGAATCTCAGATGTATAGAGAAGCTTGTGTGTGTGTGAGTGAGTGCAGCTTCATGAAGTGTGTTCAGAGCGCTCTCAGTGACCGTGTGTTTGAAATGAAACCGCTGGAATCTTTTGGATCACATTCCTGTGGATGGCCGGCAGTAAAGCAAACACAAGCTCTCACGCACACACACACACACGCGCGCTATGGCTGCTCGGGTACATCTGTGATGATTTCACGTCAGCTGACTGGAGCACTGGGTTGTGTGTTTGCATTATTGCTTCAGAAAGAGCGTCTTGTGATTTTTCAAGGGGATTTTCTGTAAGGCAGATCTGTGTGAGAGAATCTGCTGCTTTATTGATATATGTATGTATATGTTTTAGTGGTTGACTGATGATATTTATTATTACATGAGTGATGGGTGATGATCTTCAGCTCATGGCTCACAGTAAATCAAGATCTGAGCGATCGGTCCAATCCATGCTCCAGCTGTAAAACTGTCTGATTGGTCTCTACACATCGTCCCTATCCACTATACACGAGTTTCCATTGGCTGAACTTTCAAATGACGCTGGAAAACACTGCGTCATAATCATGAAGCAATGGGATCCAGGAAGTCAGTCTGTGAGGATTTTCTCCAGATGATATGTTGTGTTTGGGCTCGTTTGAATCAAGACAACCTGCTCCAAATAAAGATGTGATTTACTGTAGTTTACTAATGTTCCATGAAGTTACAAAGCAGAACGTGGCGCAGAAGTCTCTTGTGTATACCGTTTACATCGGTACGTCATCAATCGGTTCGTGAGGTCGGCCAAATTTAGTGACTGATCGACTCATCGAATGTGATTATCTGCAGATCGATCTGAGCATCTCTACAGTTGATACTACATTTGGTTTGCTACACTTGCTTGGTGAGCATTAAAGTATTTTCTATAGTATCAATGAAATCTGGACATTCTACATCTGCCATGTTGTTACTGTCATGTGACCTTCCAGCTAGGTTTGGGTGCCGTTCACATTTTAACCGGTACCTGAAATTCAGTACCGGCGCCTTTTTTCGGTACTTTAGGGATGTTTCCCTCAATAACTGCAGAAACTGTAAGTCATTTATAGAAGTGTTATTGACATTATGCCAGAGCTGCCTTGGTCTCTGTCTGCCATTGTCTGTGATGTTTGTTTACTGTAATATTTACCTGTAAATAGTAGCTACTAGCTACTCAATTAATTGAATTCATAAAAACAACCATTTTAAATTTTAATTTCTATGAAAAGATCTCCCACAAATTATGTGTTGTGTATTTTCTGGTAAACAAATGAAGACATAAAACATTAATTTATCTTTTAATTTAATTAACCTTTTTTGACAAAGTGCTGCACAACATTTATACTGTTAAAATTAAAACATGGAAGAAAACTTTAAGTAATAATCACAATTTTTGATTTATTTTATTACATTAGTGTTAGTATTATTATTACATTGAGGCGTATCTAAATTCTACTGTGCAACAGTAATATATTTGTCAAGTTAAACCAAACTTTTATTTTGACGGTGTGCCGTGAAGACCTTTTGAGTTTCTGTGTTTATGACGGTAGTTTTTCTCAAATGAAACGGTAAAATGCTGATGAAGTGACTCTCAGAGCGGCTCTGGAGATGAAGTTCATGCATTCATGTCCTCATGAGATGGAAACACGCGACTGTCACGCGCGATTCAGTGTGTGTGTGTGTGTGTGTGTGTGTGTGTGTGTGTGTGTGTGTGTGTGTGTGTGTGTGTGTGTGTGTGTGTGTGTGAGGTAAATTAAACCGCACGTCTGCGCCATTCATTCACACAGAGACACGCAGGACACGCATGATTCCTATTTAAATAGTCTTTTTGCGGTTTAATATTCACAGACACTAATCCATATCACCAGATGCGTCCAAATTTGGCACTGATTGTTTTAATGTGAATCAGTACTCGGCAGTGCCGACGTAATTCGGTCAGTGCCCTTAAAAGTACCCAACCCTACTTCCAGCATCAGTTGAGTTTCACCGTCATTCACAACTCCTCTCCTGAGGCATCATGGGATGGGAAAGGGTCCATTGAATGCACACTTTAGAATCTCGCTGTAAGTATTAGGTCATCCAGGGAAGTATCTGATTTCGGAAGCAACGGCTGTCTTCATTATTTTACTGTCTCTGTTTGATAGTTCTGTCTAATATGATGAACATTGTGCAGACCTCACCTCACAACGTGTGTTTCCTGATGGTGAGTTTCACAGAGCTGACTCTCACAATCAAACACTCTGATGGTGTGTTTGCTCAGAGATGCTGCACAGCTCTGTTGTCTTGTGTGCTTATCATGGGAAATGTTTGCTTTGAAAGCTTTAGAGAGACACACACACACACACACACAAACACACACACAAACACACACACACACACACCCCCAGCATCCAGTGCTTTAAATGTCATTCATAAAGCCATCACACAATAGATGCAAATCCAGGACACATGCCACACACACTCACCAATAACCGTCAGAACACACGCATGAGGCTGCAGTGTTTCATATGTTGTGTCTGACATGTTCAAGATGATCTGCTCTGTTATTGCTCTCACAAATGTTGTGGCCAAACCCGTCGGCCTCATACTCGTGTGTGTGTGTGTGTGTGTGTGTGTGTGTGTGTGTGTGTGTTACAGACAGACAGATGGTGATGTTGCGTGCCTCTGGATCCTGATTAGTTTTGACAGCTTGTGTTGATCGTTATCTGCAAGCATTGCAGTTTGGGGATTAATGTGTTAGGACGAACATACACACACACACACACGAACACACACACACACACCCACCAGTCCGTGTCAGACTGAATGGAGTCAACAGTTGTGTTTTACTCGTGATCCCGCAGCTGCTCAGGACACGCCTGAACCTTCACGGGTGGATTTGAAACTGAACATGTATTCGTTTATTTGTGATTCTTGAATTTAATGCAGAATAAAATTGTGTTTCTTTCAAAGGAGCCCAAACTCTGGGTAGTGTTTGTCAAATGTTATGATGCTTTTACCCAGAGGGCCGTTGCTCTGGTGCTCCTGCACACACACTCATGTACACACATCATATGTGTGTTTGAGGACATGCCCTACGCGTGATGATGTCGTCATACGTGCGTTCTCTTTCTCACAGCGTGTTTGCTCTTGTCTTTCATCAGTGGTTTTCCCCTGGCCGTGGGTCAGCTGGACGTCTCTCTGGTGTGTGTTGTAACAGCTGTATGCTCTCTGAAACTTCCAGAATTCCTCCAGCATGTTTGACTGGTCCTGATGAACATGAGATGGGTGTGTGTGTGTGCACGTGCAGTAGATCTTAGTCAGGGTAGTGCCATAATTAATTTTTGACTGGAATGAAAACTAGACTGTGAGGTTAGAAGTACAATGTGTTCAGTGGGTTGTGCTGTTGTTTGACAACATACCAGTTGTTCAGTATCTTTCCAAAAACCCCATGAAACCTGTCTGGAAGTTTTTAGTGATCCTGTAGACCTTGATTAGATTGATATTAAACTCTGCAGGACAGTAGATCTCCAGGAGCAGGGCTGGAAACCCCTGGCTTAGTGCAATTATCAAATCACACAGGCTGTGATTTAATTAAATACATGCGCTGTGTTTCAGAGTGAAGCGCAACACTGTGTTCATTTACACACGAGCCGTTCATGATCTGGTGTTTTCAGCAACTGCTTTACACTAACTCCATCTGCGTTTGATCTGAGTTTGAGTCGCTTTAACGGGCATTTGGGATTGAAACACGCTGACCATCTTCACAAACTTGCACTTGTCGATGCACTTATCGACAAAAGAGAAGTTTTAATAGATACACGCAGTTTTACGTCAATTTCTTGATTTTTTTTTTTTTTTTTTTTTTTTTTTTTTTTTTTTTTTTTCTCAAACAATCGAACTTAAGAGAGCCATAAATTACTTTTATTTATGTATTTATTTATTTATTTATTTATTTATTTTTGTATTTTAAATTAGGGCTGGGGGATGTGGCCAAAAAAAATTACAGAGCTCCAGACTGCGACCTTTTTTCCTGCCGGTGCGACTAAATTTTGTTAGCGGTCGCACTGGTGCCACCAGCACGTTGCCCAACAAATACAGCTGTATTTCTGTTACATATGAGAAACATCAAACAAAGTGGAATGAAACCGCACTACTCGTTTGAGCTGCGTGAACCGTTTATCAGCCGAGGCAATAATAGACAGCGCAGCGTGAGCTCACACACGGGCCGATCTCGATCACGCCACGCCGTTACTACACCGCGCTGGAGATCCAGTGAGAAAACGCTTGAATTCACAGCAAAATTAATAACATCACTGTGAAATCTAGTGAGAAGCTTTCAATTTCAGCTCAGAGTTCTGTGTTATAAACCATATCAGATCAAACCGAGCTGACGTGGAAACCAGGAGAAGTATTGTGCCATGAACGAACAAGTTATAAAAGGCTTTTCACTCCACAACATTCACCATGGATTTAATGTGGTAACGCTAACTGTAACCATGGTATTATGGCAGAAATAGTCCAGTGTTTCTACATTTATTCATCTCAGGGTTCGTACAGAGTTGAGTCAAGCACTTTTTAAGGACTTTCAAGTGCTTCACACTTTTTCCAGCCCTCCAAAGCTCTAAATGTGAATAATTGCATTAAAGGTTGATTTTAAGGTGTGCTAAAATGTTCAGTAAGGGGCTACAGTGCTCCTAGTAAATGTTAGTCTGGAGCCTTGAAGTATCATGAGAAATTTTTCATATCTATCGATACCGACAGAATTCTGGATTTTAAACCTGGTAAAATGTGCAAGATACTGAGTTATCCGAAATCGCCCCCTAAACCCTCGATCACTATTCCACTAACACAGTTCACTTTGAGAAGTGAATGAAAACGAGTGAGTGAATTCGGACAGCCGTTGAGTGTACATCGGCTGTACACTCGTTATTGCGGTGCATTGTGGGATTGAATGAGTGCACTTGATAGCGTCCACTATGGTTTCGGACACCACTACAAATGAGATGATGAGCCTGACTGCTGGAGTGTAAAGGAGTCTCACATTGAGCGTGTGTGTGTGTGTGTGTGTGTGTGTGTGTGTGTGTGTGTGTGTGTGTGTGTGTGAGAGAGCGCTCAGTGCTGTGTGTTTGCTCATGGTGGGGTTTGATGGCTCACTCATACAGGCTTTATTCTGATGCTCTGTCGACATGAAAGAACGTTTTGATGCTTTTCAATCTTCATTCAGTGATTCTCTGTCTCACGGTATCACTGTGCTGAAAGACGTCCCCCTATTATGATGATAGATATCATACGAGTAAAGCAGATTTGAGTTTTTCATGACCAGTTTCCACACTGTCTGCTCTCAGAAATAATAAACATGTTTTAGCAGCTGCACTTTAAGAAACTCTCCATTCCGATGTGAACGTGCCTATAATAAAGGGCCATATGAAATCTGTCCAATAACATTTTAGTAATCAGCATGTCTAACTCATTGAAATTACATACAATTAAACAAATGTTTAACACATTTTTTTCCAGATTCAAATAATCAAAAAGCATATCTAATCAATTGAATTCATACTTAAATCAATAAATTAACATTTATAAAAAATGTTATGCATGTTATTGTCTTTAAATGAAATGTATATTGGCCAACAGATAATCCTCATCGGTCGAGCGCTGGTGTAAATGTGTTGACATTCATCTGTGTGTCGTCAGGAAGGAGTCGTGTTTGTAGTTTAGTCTGTTTGATGTGCGCAGGATGTTTTGTCTCAGAAGATGACGGCAGATGTGATTGCTCATGATATGCTGTCCTCTTGACCCAGTGTGCTGGGCGTGATGACGACAGAGGTGGGATCAGAGACAGATGTGAAGAAGGAGCCGGAGAAGGTTCCTGAAGTTCAGCAGCAGACGGACCCTGTGCAGACAGACCAGCCCGACAGACCCGCCGACAGCGACGCCCAGCCTGCCGCGGCTAGTGCCGCCCCACCGGAGGTAGAGCTCAGATCATTCAATGCATCAACACGTGATCTGAATAAATACTGTATGCAGTCAGGGCACGGCTGTGCGACTGTGTGCACGTGTGTGAATAAACAATCCCTGCGGATCAGTTTTCATAAATGTAAGATCATAACTCTTCAATCCCTTAAATGGTATAACAAGCGTCTTAATGATCATTTTAAGGCGTCTTATATTTTGGGGATGAAAAAAAATAAATGGCGATACTGCCTAATGTGATTATTAAACTTCATAAGGCTCTGATTTCATTAATAAATGTGAGCGCTTCACGTCTCAAAGCCTGAACGTGGCGCTGTTGTGCGTTCAGGCTCACACACACTTATGCCAAACGACACTAATGCTGATCAATCATGACAGTGTTTACTGTACGGTGTTTATACTGTAATATGTTGTGTACGGGTGTAAGAATGCATATTTTATCTCCTCGTCTGAATTTGAATGAGCATAGACATTTCAAAATAAGAGTCCCGGTGTATTTTGGGCTTGTTTAATAAATAAGTCACGCCGTGTGTCCAGTTTCCACCGGTTCTTATTTGGTTACACAATTAAATCCATTTAATTTAAAGTAAACTATTGTAGCTTCTGTCTGGGACGCCCCGTCACCGGAAGGAAAGACTAACATTATTATTATTTGACACATATTATGAAATATATAGATTTTACTAGCATCAGTGTTATTATAGTTAACAAAAACTAAAACCATAAACTCTTTACTTGAAATAAATAAATCAATGTTAACTGACATAAATTAAATATAAAATGAACCTGTTATTTAGTTTAATTAACCTGATGTACCGAACTAAAACTGAAATAAAAATTAATAAAAACTACGGACATTTTTAAAATAACAAAAACTAAAAAAAGACAAAAAACAACAATTACTAAAACTTTTAACTAAAATTAAAATGAAAGCAGAATTAAATTGAGTTCAAAATATTAACAAAAACTATATAGTATCTCAGTGATACTAAAATAACACTAGTGTGGCCAAATCTGTGACCGTGTGTTTTATATACGAATAAAGGCAGAAATAGTTAGTTGCGCCTATAAAGTTTCTAAATGCGCTCCTAAATTTTTCTACTTAGCAGCACAGGTGCACCATGGGAAAAAAAGTACGCGTCAAGCCCTGCAGTAATAATGTGAACTGTTACATGTGTTCTGATGTTGCCCTCCGTCCAGCAGGAGAGCCCGAGCGCCGAGCCCGAGAGCCGTCAGGACGCGTCCACGTCTCCTGAGCCCAGCAGCCCTCCTGCTGCCGGCGGCCAGAAGAAAGACAAGGGCATCTCTCGCTTCCTGCCTCCATGGCTTAAACGACAGAAATCACAGAGCCAAGACAAAGCCGGCGAGAGCGCAGCGCAGCCCAAGAGCGAGAGCCTGAAGGAGGAGGAGCAGAAGAGTGAACCGAAGGACGAGGCGGACGGAGGAGCGGCGGCCCCGAGCACAGAGACAGCAGAGGAAGTGAAGGAGGAGGAGGAGGAGGAGAAGTCAATCGGCAGTGCTGACACACAGGTGAGAGCTGCTGCTCGTACACACATGGACCAATCTCTGTGCAGATTGTGATGCCCTGCATTGAATATGATTAGATTGACTGTTTCAAACAAACATATTCTTTCAGGGCTTGAATTTCGGTGCGGGTATTACGCATAATTTTAATCATTCCCGCAGGTATCACGCTTTAAAGTGTCATGAAACCCCCTGTTTTAGTCTGGTCGTTCACACCTCAGAGTTACAAAGTCTCTAAAAATGGGCGTGTAAAGCTGTGGAAAAGTGGGAGTGTAGAGGTTGGAAGAGGGGAGATGACGACCAATAAAACACAGACCTGCAACATATCCATTATACAGACACATGAATATTAAAATATGACCACGGAGAGAAAAAAAAAAAAGTTGAGGGCTCCTTGATGCGTTTTAAAAATATAACCCTATATGACGAAACGCGGAAGAAGCTTCAAAAGATCTAATAATATTTTCAGTTCATTTAAGAGCACTACAGTCTCTGAACAAACGACACGCATCAGTTTAACACTGAAAGAATAAAGCAGTTACTTTTGCCCATTCTTCTTTGAATTGTCAGTCTACATCATTCCGTGTATCAGAATAATCCATCGAGTCATATATATTTTCTATAGTCAGAAATATGTGCGCACACACGGTGCTGGTCCATGTTTAGAGCACTTGAGTATATGAAATATGTCCATAACTTGAAAAGCGCTCGCTCTGATCTGTATGATCCACGTGGTGAGCGTTGTTAAACTCATCGCGGCGCTCCTCACAGAAACCGCTCTCATGTGTGCCGTGTGTTGTTTGAATTCTCCGCTGTAATGCCATCACATGCGTAATACAGCGCAGCGATTGGGTTAAAAGAGCTCATTCTCATGAATAAATGCAGAGGACCAGCTGACGTAGAATCGTGCCTGCAGCCAATCACACGCTTCTACCTCACACTCCGTGACGTGGCTTCGACTTTGCTTTTCAACCCAGAAAAACGCAAAAATAACACATTTCCACTTATTGGTAAAATGTT
This sequence comes from Coreius guichenoti, assembly GCA_039654105.1. Lineage (NCBI taxonomy): Eukaryota > Metazoa > Chordata > Actinopteri > Cypriniformes > Gobionidae > Coreius > Coreius guichenoti. The sequence continues at coordinate 913,051 of CM077185.1, forward strand.
GTGCTTTTCGTGTTTTCAGCGATGCAGCCTGTACACATCTGTGTGTTTTGGGGTTTCATGACCCTTTAAGGCTGGAACATTTATTCACTTTAGCATGTAGGTTGAGGAGTAAATTATACAACCATCAGGCCAGTGTTGCATCATCACTAAAGTTTATCATTTGCTTGTCTTAAGTCTTGTCAATTTAAACATTCAAGACCATTTTAAACTATTCAGTACTTGCGCGCTCTCTGAGAGGTGGTTTCTCTGCGCACATGCATAAGCCGTCTCACGAACAGCTCGTGAGTAACACAACTGAGTTATTTTTTGTGGATTATAGTGCTTTAACGGTCAAAAACACACAAAATTGTCAAAAATTCCAGTCTTGGCGAGTGTCCACGTAAACACAGTCGGTTATGTCTTAACTAAACGAGCAGTTGAGAGAGATCGCATGTGTAACGTGTAATTATAACGGGTCTGGATTCTGTGCACTAGCTCTTAAAGCCACAGTGCATGTCTGTCATTAATGTTGATAAAACAACCACAGCTTTAATTATAAGGAATCAGGATTGAAAGCCTATGTATTTCATTTATACAGGACTAAATGACTATCCAGTGTTGTTTTACATTTGATTACTTTATTCAGTTTCTGTAGTATTTCTGTACCTGAATGCTAGTTTTAGACCTACCCATAAAACTTTTCTCTTTTTTTTTTAATTTCTATCTTTTTAGGGGCCAAGCCCTGAAAGGGCTGTAGCCCCTATTGTATCTGTTAGTTTTCTTATTATTATTATTCCCGAATGGGAGTCAATGGCAGCCCTAAGAACCATAAGTAGGCAAATGATGAAATTTGGCACAGTTGTAGAGATGTTCATCAATAGTAAATGGACCAAATTTGGAGTCTCTAGGACCAACTCCATAGCGCCACCACCAGTTCAAAAATTCAACATTGAAACGGTTATAACTTTTAAACCATTTGATCTAGAATAATGAACTTAGTACACCTGACTCCTCTCATCATGCTGATCACACTCAACATCTTACATTCAGACTCCGCCCATTACTGTAGTGGCCATTTTGAAAAGTACAGTATTCAGTTTTTTCGCTACTCCTTCAAAATTTGTCCAATTCTTACAAAACTTGACAGAGAGAATCTTTGGACTGAGCTGCACAGAAATGACTGAGCAGAATTTTTTGTCCTACTGGTAAAAAAAAAAGTTATGATGTCGCGAACTTAACGAGGTCGACCCAAAATTGGTTCTGAGGCTGTATCTCTGCCAAACTTTGATTAATCGAAACGAAAATTGGTACACTTAATCGGACCCATGATCTGAGGGTCCATGCCAAAGTTAGGAACAGCGCCACCTACAGGTCATGAGATATGAAAAATGTCTATTTCTGCTCATAACTTCTGAACAGTTTGTCAGAAAATCATAATCTTGGTGTCTATGGATTCCTCGTGTCATGCCGAATCCGATACCGGATATGTCAGGATCGGATGAACCCCGTGTCCGCCATTTTGAATTTTGTCATAAATTGCAATATCTTTTAAGATATTTGACACATCTGCACAAAATTTGGTATGCATGATCGACAGCATGTCCTGAAGGTACCTGAGAAGTTTTAAAACAGCAGCACCTAGTGTTCCAGAGATATAAGATTTTTTGCAAAAACGTTTATAACTTTTTTTAAACATTGTCCAAATTTTGTCATTTATGTCATTTTGTTCCCTTGCCGATTCCGACGATATCTCATTTGTCATTTTCCAAACATGTGACTGTCCGCCATATTGAAACAAGTGAAAAACAGTTTTTTCGCTACTCTTCCTTCAAATTTTGTCCAAAATCGGCTCAGATGATCTTTGTTCTCAGATGAAATTCGTCTCTGAAGTTGACCCAGCATGTGTTTGTTGTTTTATGCTAGTTAGCTTAGCATGCTAACCACCCCCATTTTCCAAAACAAAATTCAGGCCCTGTCTTTTTTGACATTGCATTATTTACAATCAAGCAGTGTTATTTTTATCTTGACTATCATCATGATGTGCATGAAGGGCTCGTTTGATGAATTCAAAGCACCAGTGATCTACAGTGCCCTCACACCTGAAAGCGTGTCACCTTTGACCCCAGTCATGTGACCTGATCTAGCCAGTAAACCTTCTCTCTCCTCTCCGGTTTCACACAGATCTATCACGAGGAGCGTTTGTAAACCTGTGGTCCCAGACTCTATAACAGCTTGAGGGTTTAACTCACAAGTGAAGACATTAAGTCATAAGTATTATCATTTTATCGAAGTTAGAAACTCCAGCATCATGACAACACTGGTATAAACTCACGGTGTTTATTACACTGATGCCGCATGACGCACACGTCATCTGTGTATCTTCCTCATCCACTGACGCTGGAAACAGATTTATGATGTCATTTCCTGCAGCAGCTTCTAGTGGTTCGCTGAAGATCACCTCCTGTGATCCAGATGTAATCCAGATCAGATGCTGACGCTTCCTTATGGCATGCGCTTCTGCCAAAAACCATCAGTCATCTGTCCGTGTTCGCTCAGCATCCGCCCGCTGACATCATCCAGCAGCGATCCGCTCGGCTGGAAAACATGAGCGCGCGTGCGTGTGTGTGTGTGTGTGTGTGTGTGTGTGTGTGTGTGTGTGTGTGTGTATTAACTCTGTGTGTGTTTGTGTGTGCAGCCTGTGAGGGAGGAGAAAGAGGCCGAATCGGAGGCGAAGGAGAGCGAGGAGAAGAAAGAGGAAGAGCAAGTGATCCAGCAGGAGACGAGTGTGCTGTCGCCACTCAAACTCAGCAAGAAGATGAAGATGGTGGTGTGTCACGTGACCTTACTGGACGGCAGCCAGTTCTCCTGCGAGGTGGAGGTAAGACCCGTCCATTCCTCATGTTCCTGCTCTGTTTGTTGTTGTGGCGTGTCCTGGCGTGTCCTGGCGTGTGTGTGTGTGTGTGTGTGTGTGTGTGGACGCTCTCACTCGTCACTGCTGACAGTAGGTGAGGGGTCAGCTGACCGGTCGTTCGGTGTACTGCTCTAATCCTGTCTCTCTGTGTTTCACTCATATTTATTTTATGATAATTCAGGATGACAATAATCCTGTTGTGTGGATGGAGATGAGTGTGTTGCTTGGATTTGTGTCTATATATACTCTGATAATCTAACATGCTCACATCATCCCCCCTCATGAGCTCCATGGCAACACAACTCATTATAACTGTGTGTGTGTGTGTGTGTGTGTGTGTGTGTGTGTACGCACTAGTCTGAGTGGCATGCGTCCACCAGCCCCATACACACGTTTATTATAGATATATGGACAACCCTTCAATGGAGGAACTACTCATTCTAATAATATAATATAATATAAATCACAGGTGTATGTAATATTTATAATATATATTATATTAATATAGTTTTGTGGGCGGTGTGTGTGTGTGTGTGTGTGTGTGTGTGTGTGTGTTCAGTAGCTGTGATGCGATCAGTCACTGTGCTGACAGGAGCCTTTAAATGCATGGTGATGACCTCTGACCCTGCAGTGATTTGGTGTGTGTGAAGTGTTTTGGGGGCCTGTCAACCCCTCAGTGTTAAACCACCAGTGCCTGCTGTTGCTGCTGTGAGTGAGGGATTATTATATTTTACTTATATATTTTAAATTGTATTATATTATTAATTATATTATTTATTATTTTGTTATTACTGTATTTTCTATTGTTACATTACTATATATTATATTATTTGTTATTTATTATATTACTATATTATAAATTAAATTATATTATATATATTATTTTATATTAATATATTTTAAATTAAATTATAATATTTATTACTTTATATTATAGTAATTATATTACTATTACAAATCAAAGTATATTATATTACTCTATTTTAAATAAAATTGTATTATATTATATTATATTATTTATTACTTTATATTACTCTATTATATATTACATATATTATTACTATATTATAAATTATATTATTGAATGTCTAGATCATCCATTGAAGGGTTGTCCATATATCCATATGCGAGTGTGAGTGTGTGACGCGCACACAAACATGCACTCGCACGCACACTTCCTCTCACACTCGCGCACGCACGCACTCACAAATGTAGTCACACACACTTAAATACTTGCAGACACACACTCCCTCACACATACTCACATTCGCACACACACTCACTCACACATTAAAGGAAAGCTAACAGTCAACACACTGGAGATGCATCGATTAGGGAAATGTAGGCCAGTACTGATTTATGTATTTGTGTGTTACAGGGTTAACTAAAACTAAAACCATATAAAACCATAAAAAAAATCATTTCTTGAAACTAATTAAATATAATTTAAGTTATATTTTGTGTGTGTGTGTATATATATATATATATATATATATATATATATATATATATATATATATATATATATATATATAAAATTGAAGTACAAAAAAAAAACTAAAATGTAATAACTATATAGACATAAAAAATTATTAAAATGACACACAACAAAATTAGTAAACCTAAAATTAAAATAAAAATTCCTTAAACTTATTGCATTTGAACAGTTTAAAATGGTTTAAAAAGGTAAGGCTTAAATGTGTGTAAATGCAGTGCCAGTGTGACCGTGATGGAGACCTCTAGATTCGCGTGTTGGTCAGACTGATGAAATTCACCTTTTCAAACATGATCTGGTGTTCGTCACCTGAAATGTTTGTTTATTTTTATGAGTGATGCTAGTTTTGTCAGTACCAACATTTCAGTAGTCGGTACCATTATTAGTAAAATTTCACATTAGCATGTTACCTTCAAAGATCTATTTTTCCATCAATTGCTATGGTTATCACTGTCAGTCATGACAATTTAGGATTTGTGCCTTCTAATGTTGTTGTCACTCCTGAAACTTTGCATTGTGTACGTAGCACCATGAAAATGACTTATTTTGAATGGATCATATACAGATAGTAAGCAAAGAGCACTGTCTACTCGACACTGCACAAACCATGTCTTATTTACATTGTTTACAGTTTATTGGTTATAATCCCAAGCATGGAGAACTCTGAGTGCTGAACACAAAGCAGTACTGAGTGAATTCAGACTAATTTAAAGGATGAGTTCACTTCAAAATGAAAATTTCTTGATATTTTACTCGCCCCCATCTCATCCAAGATGTTCATGTCATTCTTTCTTCAGTCGAAAAGAAATTCAGTTTTTTTGAGGAAAACATTCCAGGATTTTTCTCCACATAATGGACTTCAATGGCAACCAACGGTTGAAGGTCCAAATCAATGCAGTTTCAGAGGAAGGGCTTCAGAGGCTCTGCACGATCCCAGACGAGGAATAGGGTCTTATCTAGACAAACCATCGGACATTTTCTAAAAAAAATAAACATTTATATACTTTTTAACCTCAAATGCGCGACTTCGGTGTTGTTCTTCTTCACGGCGTATGACGTCTGTTGGTTGCAATTGAAGTCCATTATGTGGAGAAATCCTGGAATGTTTTCCTCAAAAAACTGAATTTCTTTTCGACTGAAGAAAAAAGACATGAACATCTTGGATGAGATGGGGGTGAGTAAATTATCAGGACATTTTCATTTTGAAGTGAACTCATCCTTTAAATGCCTCTGATTGGTCATTGCATTCACACACTCAACAGAGCATGTCTGTGATTGGCTACAATAATCAATGCTTGAAAAAATACACAAACACACACACGCAACTACAGCATTGCTGCAATAAAATCTGTTTATTACAAAATATTTTAATAAATAAATTGAAATAATTGGAAGATAATTTAGAACGTTGTATATCATTTATATGAAATAGTATGTAAATAAATTGTTAGAGGCACCCATGCTCTGCAGGTGTTCTCATCGTCGCTTGAGTCGGTCTAATCGACCTAACATGAGAGTGTATTGGCCGATGCTGAGAGCAGTGCAGGTGAGTGCTGGGATAGGATGGTCTGGGGTCTCATTACTGGCCGCTCTGTGAGCTTCGAACAGGCTCGCTTTGTCCCGTCACCGGAAAGTGCTGAGGCATCACTAAGCGCTATTGTCCTGGTGTATTCATGCACGAGACGGTGGCATGTTTGCTCAGAGATGAGCGCGACTCTCTCCGGGTCGCATAAGCCGCAGCTCCAAACAAAGCATTCCAGACCTGACGCTTTATTGGGATGGTGGGGATAAAGAGGAGGCTCGTGACTGCCGAACGACCCCTCATGGATGTTTCAATCTTTACTGCTCTTCCACAGAGCCTTTGTGTTTCTGTCCTCACGGCAGGATTGATGTATACTCAGGAAAGAGTGTGATGTACACAAACACTCAGCCAATCACAGCGCACGCACCTTCAGCCAATCACAGTGACCTATATAACAGTATTATGTTTTTAATACCATAAGTGCAGAGATCCAGCCGTGTGTTTGTTTGACAGCAGAATCCGTATGTTAGAAAACATTTCCGAGCGTGCGAGTTCTCGCCATCATGAGATTGAGCTTCTCCTGAACACTGGCTGTCCGTCTCTGGTCGAGGGACACACGAGGCCACAGTGGAGGGTGTGCTTGACGCTAATGCTTCAGGACGTTCATTCACAATGACTCTCTGTGATTTAAAACCCTCTTCAAACATCCCATCAGCGATTCTCTACGACTTAACAATTAAATTATTCATCTTGTTGCTCAGTCTGCAGTTGGAGATCCTTCTTTTGTTCTCATTCATGTTCTTCTTTCTTTCATCATGTTCTTTTAGGCTTTCACTGTCATTCATTGACTCTCTCTGATCCATTCATTCTCTTTTGTACAGACCTAGTCTTTCTCTGTCATCTGATTGATAGTTTAGCAAGCAAAGCCTTTTAGGATTACTGTAAAAACATCCACCTTCTTTATGCTGTGAACTCTTATAAAAACAAACGTAGGAGTTATTGTTGGCAGTAGTTAAATTGCGAGGGCATCTCTTGTGCAGGTCCCTCACACCTTTCTTTGCTGAAGCCGTTCTTTTGTTGATTTAGATGTGTTTTGGATCATTGTCATGCTGAAAGGTGCAAGTTCGCTTCATTTTCAGCTTTTTAGCAGACGGCAGAAGGTTCTTGATATATGTTTTTGCAAAGTATAGCCAGGCTTGGATGTTTGTTTAGTCAGAAAAGACTTGCGTCTCAGTAGCCCAGACAGATTTTGGAATTTTGTGTAACAGAATTTGGGAGATAGTTGTCAAAAGCGCTTCAACTCTTTTAATTAGAGATGCATCGATGTGGCGGCCGCCAATTTTTGATCAATTTACAACCATTGGCATATCGGCTACAGCATGAAAAAGGCCGATATAACCGGTTTTAAATATCGGTATTGGAATCGGCCAATAATTGTTTGTTAAAATCGGTATCGGCCCCAAAAAATCATATCGGTGCATCCCTACTTTTAATGTTGCTGTTGGCCTCTTGAAAGCCTTTTTTCGTAGCCGATACCCTTCAACAATGAGATCCTTGATGCTTCGTAAGCCCATGGCTCTTGTACTAGCAGCAACCAAGAAGATGTCAGAAATATCTTGGATATAAGAACAGCTGAGATTTATTTAAAGTTAATCAGAGCCACAAATACAAAAAAATCAAAGATGCATCCGACTGTTTGCGTTCACTTGAGATGGCTCACTGTGTTTGTGAGAACTCAAGAAGGGCATTTGACATTTATTCTGTGCATTTGACTGTTCATGCCCGACATGCCATGAAAGAGAACTGAATTCGGTACTCTGTGCGCGCTACAGTCTCAGACAGCGTGAAAGTTGAGTTTTTGATTCACCTCAAGAGTGTATTGTGCTTTTTTCATCTCTCTTTAATACCACGCATCTCCTGCTCTCTTTTGAGTTTATCCTCATAGTCACGCATCAAAGAGCAACAACAGCACTTTACAGTGGTGAAATCATTACTTCCTCTACTCTAGTTGTAGACCTGTGATCTGCTGTAGATCAGCTGACACTCATGTGTGATGTTGCACTCTTTCTTCTGGCTCACAGATTCACCAGTAGCTGTAAATCCCTCTGGTTTGTTGTGCTCAGAGCCGTTGTGCCAACACCATGAGAACACGTCTCCACCTGCGGCTTGCTTTAGCCGTGAACACATTATCATCAGGCAGCTGTGCTCTCTGTCACTCCTGCAGAAATAAGCGTCAGTGTTTGTTTGCTCTCGTCTGTCCCCTAATGCACTCTTCACTAATGCACAATCATCCAGTATTGATCCACTGGAAACTCCGATCCATTAGCAGCATCTATATGTGTGTGTGTGTGTGTGTGTGTCAGTGTTGAAGCAGCATCTGTAGAGTTTACGGAGCGTAGCATCTGATCACTCAGTGAATCTGGTGCGAGTGAACGCTCTGAACGGATTAGTTGGTATAATTGCATCCATAACAGGAGCTTATGGGGTTTTGTGTCATGTCATAACCAGACACATTTAACCTTAAACAAGCACTGTTTTGTATGTGTGTCTGTTCATATGACCGTCACTTTTCACAAAAGGGAAAATTCCCTGCTTTTTTGTAATACAAGTTTTAAGTACATGTACTCAACACTTCCTTTCCAGTCCATTTGCTGAAACCAAACTGATAAACAACGACATTTGTCATGTTTATGATATTGAAACAATCTTAACAGTCATAATATAATTTTTTAAAATACTGTCCAAGTCTTAAAGGGTACAGTAGCACAAAGAGTCCGTTTAAAGGGGTCCTATAATGCCCCTTTTTACAAGATGTAAAATAAGTCTCAGTGTGTATGTGAAGTTTTAGCTCAAAATACCCCACAGATAATTTTTTTTTATAGCATGTTAAAATTGCCACTTTTTGGGGGTGACCAAAATGCGCCCTTTTTTGTGTGTCCCTTTAAATGCAAATGAGTTGCAGCTCCCCGCCCCCTTTCAGGAAGAGGGCGGAGCTTCAAGAGCTCATGTTAGCAGCTCCGATTACCTCACGCAGACACACACTGAAAAAAAAAAAAATCTTTAAATTGAACTATTAAAAGTTTAAAGTATACTTAAATATATAAATATAAATTGATACAAAACACAATTTACTTAACAAATTCACAGTAAAACCTAAGCCTCCTAACCCAACTACAATAGGCCTAATTTAACACTAAATAACAGTTACAGTCCTACTAACAACAGTCGTCTGTATTCTTGGTCTGCTACAAACCAGCTTCAAGGTTCAGCTTTATTTTGCTGAAATATGACCATATTCTCTGGCTAAATATTTTAGAACGAGCCATTGCCTTATTGTTTCCATGGCGACGCGTCAAGCTTCTCACGTGACACAGCAGCCGCAATATTGCTGTATGACAGATGTATCGGTTTTATTTCTTTTTTCTTTTTTCTTCAAAATATTCACAAACTTGTTAACTATGTCATGAACTATCTGATATTCTAATGTGTTTTGTTATTTTAAAACCCTTTATAATGATCACGTTAGCTGATCTATAATGCGCGATGTGCGCCGCCATGTTAGTTTGCACCTCAGAGAATCGGATCTGTCGGATTTACATCACGTGAATTCATCCTCGTCTCACGAAATACATGAAAGTGACTGGTGAAGTGGGAGAAGAATAGAGTAAACTATATAGTTAACTATAGAATGTGTATCTGATATGAATAAAACACGTAGTCAAATTATAAGTGTCTGAAAGGATTGTTATTGCCGCTTCCATAGACATCAGTGTGTGTTTTTTGCTAGTACGTATGTGCATTTAAATGTCTGAAACCTAAAATAAACATGATGTGGTTGAAAACACTGAGTAGTTGTGATATGTGACGAGCCCTGTCTCTGCCGAAGCGCGAAAGCACATTTGAATTTAAGTGGCACCGAAATCTGCGTTCTGATTCGGTCCGGTTATATAGGTACCGGTGCCATATTGGCACTGGGTTTCGGTACCCAACCCTAGTTATAACTTATGTTGTCATCTTGCTTTATGACATGCTATTGCATTTGTGTTCGTACTGTATTAATAAATGTGAAAGACGGACGACAGCTTGAGCGACTCCCAAATGTGCTCGACTACAACAACTCTTCTCCACATGTTCCCGGGGGCGGGGATTATGTAAATTTTAGGGTTTGTGATGTCACTAACTCGTTGTAGTCCCTACCAGCCGTTTGTTGTAGTCCTTAACCTGTGAGCCAGCACCCCCGCTTTTGAAAAAATCCCAAGAAATGGCATACCCAGACTAAAACAGATACAGTTCATGAATCCTTTGCTCTAAAAGCATAAGTATAGTCTCATTTGAAAGCAGACACTTAGCAGTTTACTGTAAGGTCAAAATTAATTATTTTCATAATGAAAAAAATAGCTATAATAAGCTTCAAAGTTTTGTAAAGTTATTAGAAATTTATTTTTATGAAATATCTTTATGAAAATAAAATTGAAGTTGGCCTTGTTGCAATCTATACATGCACTACAGCTAAAGCCACAAGTCTGACCATGTTATATTTCAAATCTGAAGATAAGGCTAAAACTGAATTTTATGAAATGTTTTTCAAGGTCATGTGATTTTTATTTTGAGAAGACTCAAATGTTAAATGTTAAATGTTAACTGATGTTTATTGCCATCTTCTAAGCTTCCATTAAGTGTATTGTCTCTATTGTTTTGTGGTGCAAACTGCCCCATTCAGTTTCAGTCTCCCCAGCACACATTCACACCAATCCAGCCTGGTTATGGCTCTAATTATTATTCATTTGTCTTCATTGTAATTACTGACGACTCTCTATTCAAACCTCATTTCTTTGATCAAACTTCTCACTTCACCTTCTAAACTGTATCAAATGCCCTTCTTGAAAAAGAAACATTTCAGTGAGTTTTGCTATTCAAAATTATTCATAAAAGTAACGTATTTGCTCAGGTGACAGGTGCATTTTAGGGCTAGCTAGCATGTTAGCTTAGCACACCATCAATACACAACAATTTATGAGATTAAAACCATGTTTTTACTCCAAACTTACTTTATATCACAAGTCGAGTGTTTTAAATAACCTTCTTGTGCTCTGATGTGGCTTCGGATCAAAAAATCAGACAGAAAATATATAATTTTACAGTATTCTGCACAATGATAAAAGCCATGTCGAATAGCATTGCATTATAAATATAATCTATTATGAAAACCCAACATGTATCGTCGCGATCATGTTTATTGTCTTCAAAAGTCTCTCTCTATCTGCATGTTATAGCGATCTCTATAAGCTTTGTTTATGTCAGGGAGTTCCTGGAATGTCACATGGTCTGCCTCTTCATCGTGAGTGCCATATATGGACCACATGTGCACAGAGCGCCCTCCGGCTGCCAGTATGAACTGAAAACACAGCACATCAGCGTATCCAGCGCTCATAATGATTACATCTGCGCATTTTGGGTAAAGATTGAATAAACATTACTCCTCTGTATAGAAATTTGACACACACATATGAGAATCTATCAATATTTCTCCACATCTGCACACTTTTGAACTAAAAGCCCTGAGGGATGTTGTTTTGTCGCGAGTCTTCATGACGACCATAGAGGAGTTTTTTCTGAATGGGAGCGGCTGACGCTCATATTTCAATCAAAAGGTACCGACGCCCATTTTCATATTCATAACTCCTGACACATATTAACAAATTACGGTCACTATAAGATTTTGAGCATAAAACAGGTAAAAAATTGAAGCTTGAGTCTTAGATCTTTTTAATGATGTATAGTTTGCCAAGGTAATTACTTACACCTGACAGTAATTTTGAGCTCATTTAAACAAAGAATGCTTCAGTGCGTCGGCGTCCTCGCACAGCTTAAGAGGTTAACAAGTGATTTCTGTAAAAGTAAATATCTCCCTTTGTTTTGAACTGAGCGTTGTAACTCTGCAGATGTTGTTTATGCTCAAACAGCAACATTACACACTCACTAAAGTTAAACAAGTCAAATCATAATCAACCACCCCTTTAATTGACACAATCATATGCACATTATTTCGAACAATTTACTGCGTTCCATTTAAATTATTGTTGGTGCCTCCGGTTTGAGGAACTAATAATAGGTTGCATTACAAATAGTCCTTATTTTTCAATTTGCCTGAAATTTACATTTTCCGTCATGCTCCATTTTATACGTGAGGAAAATAATGTAACTGTTGGTATTTTAACGTGTCATTGATTTCACAAGAATATCTGTGACAAGCTCTTTTAAGTCCACTAACTGTTTTTAGTTATTTTTATTGTTGTTTTCTGCTCTAAAATATATGTAAAAGACAACATATACTATCCTGATTAATGAATGTACAGTGGTGGTCAGAATTATTGGCACCCCTGGTAAATATGATCAAAGATGGATGTAAATATGATCAAAGATGGATGTAAAAATAAATCTGCATTGTTTATCCTTTTGATCTATCATTCAAAAAATTCGCAATAATCTAACCTTTCATTGAAGTAAAAGAATGGAAAGTGGGGGGTAAATCACATTATGAAATAAATGCTTTTCTCCAAAACACGTTGGCCACAATTATTGGCACCCCTAGAATTTTTTATGAGTAAAATATCTCTGAAGTATATTCCCATTAATATTTACCTTTTTTTTTTTTAGCACACCAGGGTGACTAGGAACATGAAATTGTCCAGCTATGATGTCTTGTTCCACAGGAGTATAAATATGAGGAAACACAAAAGCCAAATTCCCTTAATCATCATCACAATGAGTAAAGCCAAAGAATATAGTTCTGATGTGCAGAGAAAGATTGTTGAGCTTCACAGAATAGAAAGTGGCAGTAGGAAAACAGCTAAAGCATTGGAAATCCCCATTTCCACCATCAGGGCAATAATTAAGAAGTTCAATCAACTAAAGATGTTATGAATCTGCCTGAAAAAGGACGTGTGTGTGTATATCGTTCTAATGCGGTGAGGAGGAAAGTTTGAGTGGACAAAGACTCTCCAAGGATCACAGATGGAGAATCGCAGAGATTAGTTGAGTCTTGGGCTCAGAAAGCCTAAAAAAAAAAAAATCAAACAACCCCTACATCACCACATGTTGTTTGGGAGGGATTCAAGAAAAATCCTCCTCGCTCATCCAGAAACAAACTCCAGCATATTCAGTTCAGACACCACTGGAGCTTCAGACGGACCTGGTTCTGTGGTCAGATCAAACTATAAAAAGAGCTTTTTGGCAGCAAATCCACCAGACGGGTTTAGGTGCAAACGGGGATAAAAAGTCCCCCATTCCCACGGTTAAAAATACCGCTGGATCTTTAATGCTGTGGGCCTATTTTTTTGCTGGAGGTCCTGGACATCTTGTTCAGACACATGGTATCATGGATTCTAGCAAATACCAGCAGATAAAAAATCAAAACCTGACGGCCTCTGCTAGAAATCTTATAATGGGCCGTGGTTGGATCTTCCATCAGGACAACGATCCAAAACAAACATCAAAATCAACACACAAATGTGTCACTGAGCACAAAATGAAGCTTCAGCCATGACCATCCCAGTCCCTGACCTGAACCCTATAGAGAATGAGTGATGACCTGAAGAGAAGATCTGGGAATCTGAAGGATCTGGAGAGATTCTGTATGGAGGAATGGTCTCTGATCTCTGGTCAGGTGTTCTTCAAACTCATCAGGCGTTTTAGAAGAAGACTCAGAGCTGTTATCTTGGCAAAAGGAGGTTGCAAAAAGTATTTAATAAAAGGGTGCCAATAATTGTGGCCAACGTGTTTTGGAGAAAAGCATTTATTTCATAATGTGATTTACCCCCACTTTCAATTCTTTTACTTCAATGAAAGGTTAGACTTTTGTGAATTTTTTTGAATAAAAGCTCAGAAGGATGAACAATGCAGATTACAGCCATATTTGATCATATTTACCAGGGGTGCCAATAATTCTGACCACCACTGTATCACACAAAATAATTCACTTGCAGTAAGAATTTCTCTTTTTCTCTCAAAATTCTCATTCCCATCTTTTTCACACGCCACATTACACTATTTTCTTCCCTTTTTCACTTCTAATCCCTTTCAGCAGTGTTTACTGGGATATTTCTAAATGCCTGTTCACATCAAGAACCATAACTACGTTAGCATCCACTCCAATACAATATCGTTCTGTTTATTATAAACGTGTGCATCTGCCACTATAAATGCTCGAGCTCGTTACAGCAGGATGGATTCTGATTGGCTGTCAGTGCTTTTACCATTCATCAGCTGGAAAAAAAAATCGTTCTGAAAGTGATTCAAAGGATATCGCTCTTCTGTGGCGTTATCGTTATAATTGTGCTATGGATTCTGCTATTGTTTTACATTTAGAATGATTTTTAAAACTATATCTGTATCGTTCTAGTTATCATCCATGGTGTGAACCGGTCTTAAAGTAGGAAAATATAGTTTGTTTATCTGTCAAAATGACCTAAGCATGTTCCACATAATGTCATAACATTTTTAATTCATGCAACATACATACACATTACATGTATATGTACAGTAATATTTAACACGTCTGTAATGCTACGGAATGACTTTTTAAAGCTTTATGACTTTTTGAGCTTGATATTTGTTACTCCCATAATTTGCACAGAGCTTCATGGGATGTGGGATAAAGGTGGATAGATGGAGTCTCAGAAAACAAAAAACAGTTAAATGTAGTTCATTTAACTGTTTTTGGTGGAAGAAATCTTGACTGATGGATTAAAAATTGCATGAGCAGACAGCCGATAGAAGAATACAGCGCTGCTCTGTCTTCAGATGGTCCTCAGTGACTAATGCTGGACGCTCCTGGTGTCTGGAGAGGAAAGAGACTGTTGAGCTTCAAACCAGACCTCTCATTCCTCAAGAGTCACACTAACGCTCACGCTAATCGAGATGAATGTGAGGAACGGCTCAAACAGGCCCATTATGAGCTGTGTGTGGAGCTTCACACCGACTCTTAGACTCCATTCAGACTCATCACAGTGCCAGCGCTGGCATTTACGGGAAGAGTTCAAGTGCCACCCAAAAAATGACACTTCTGTCCTCATTTACTCACCATCATCCAAACCTGATTGTTCTGGACACCATTTTATGGGCTAAAACAGTTGAGACATTTCTCAAAATATCTTTTATGTTCCAAAGAAGAGAATCATATAGGTTTGGAACGACATGAAGGCGAGTAAATATTGGCAGAATGATCGTTTTTTTTGGTGAACTGTTCCTTCACGACAAATGGATCTACAGCTATTTGTTCATATATTCACAACATTGTCTATAAATAATGTCCAATTCATCTTTCCTCCTCTGTGTCTCCAGAAACGGGCGAAAGGCCAGTACCTGTTTTTTGAAGTCTGCGAGCACCTGAATCTGATGGAGAAGGATTACTTCGGCCTGAGCTTTAAAGACAATGCTGAGCAGAGGGTGAGTTTACACACAAGACACGGACAAACCCGTACGGTAACAGCAGTCCGTGTGATTCGTGCACTGTATTCCTATGAACAGCCAGAATTAAGTCGTGTCTATCCTGTGAGGTCACATGGGCTCTAGGGCCGTGACGGTGGCAGTTTTTACCACTACAGGGTCATTCCGTGTCAATTCAAGAGGTCGCCGGCTAAAAATTGAGATTTTGATTTGTTTTTTTTCTGGTGAAAGAAATACATAAACGAAGAAGAAAGCCCAAATATTAAATGTCACAGATGTATATTGACTGAGTAATCACTGTTTTGTAGAGGAGGGTCAAAATGACAATTTTCACCTGAGAACTGGAGCCAAATTACAGGTGTGTAAATGACTTTAGAAAGATGGCAGCATCATTATTTTATTTTCACACAGAGATTGGTAGATCTATTAGTGAAATCTGTTGACTTTATCAATCTTTGTTGCATTATATGCCAACGGTGTCCGTTCAAAAATGGGAAAAAAGCACTACTTGTGTTTTTTGCCCCAAGTTTGCATGCCTGTAACTCAAGAAGTATTAAAGATATCTTAATATCCTTTTAGATTCTGATTCTTAACAAACTTTTTTTTTTTGGTATCTTCATTTTAAAGACCCTTGATGGTTCAATCCCAGAGATATGGAGATCTTAATGCGACTCCATGTTCAAATTGTTGAATTTTACAACAAATTGAACATGGAGCCGCATTGAGATCCCAATATCTCTGGGATTGAACCATATAGGACCTTAAAAATGAAGATTCCAAGAGAAAAGCTTAAGAATCTAAAAGGATATTAAGATATCTTTAATACTTCTTGAGTCACAGGCATGCAAACTTGGGCAAAGAAACACAAGAAGTGCCCTTTTCCCATTTTTGAACGGTCACCGTTGGCATATAATGCAACAAAGATTGATAAAGTCAACAGATTTCACTAATAGATCTACCAATCTCTGTGTGAAAATAAAATAATGATGCTGCCATCTTTCTAAAGTCATTTACACACCTGTAATTTGGCTCCAGATCTCAGATGAAAATTGTCATTTTGACCCTCCTCTACAAAACAGTGATTATCAATATACATCTGTGACATTTTAATATTTTTTCTGAAGAAAGACAAACATAAATAGGGATGAAAGCCAAAATATTAACAATATAAATCCGAACTTTTAGCCAGGGAAGTTCCAAAATTTGATTGATTTGACGTGGAATGACCCAACAGTCCTTTAATTGCCATTGGTGATGAAGCATGAAGTTGATGCTAAATGCATTAGTATACATGTGTTCTTGTGAGGTGCATCATGGGATTGGTCATGTTGTTTTCTAGATCTGTTAGTGGATGAATAGATCTGTTCAATCATCAGTCAGTATATATCAAATATACTAATATTAAATACAATTCTAATAGTCACAGTTGCAAAAAAGTGTATATGGAAAAAAAAAATGGGTTGAGACTCCATCAATGGGTTGTTGACTCCATCGTGAACTCTCTTAAAGACAAACACTGTCCCTTGCAGCAGAGAAAGGGCTCACAGTCACAATGCTTGATTTTGTTCAAGTCTTGGTAATTCACTGCAGCTGCTTTATTGACTCTGTGTTTTTCTGTTGCAGTGCTGGCTGGACCCTACCAAGGAAATCAAGCGGCAGATCCGCAGTACGTGCCGTCTCTTTCTCTTTCTCTGCATGGGATCAGTCAGGCAGATGATGGGGTTTGGTCTGGGTGGGTTTGTGTGAGTCACAGGGGCTCTATGGTCCTCTCACACATCTGCAGATTCAATAACTGTAATTATCAGAGCGCTGGAATGACGCACACTGGGTGGAGTGAGAGCGGATTCCTCATTCACAACGCATTCAGAAACATAAGGAAAACCATGACAATACTGATGCGTGCTGTCAGCTGACGGGGTCTGTTCTGTGTTCAGAAGGACATGCTGCACGTGCAGACGTCTGTTTAAACCACTGTGCTTAAAGGGATCGATCGCACTTCACTTAAGCTGTGCTAGAGCCTGACAAATTTTGCATTTAAAGGCACAATATGTAAGATTTTTTTGTTTCAAAAAATATCCAAAAAAACACTAGAACAATGTTATATATTTAGTAGACTTGTGTACTTGCATTATCCCAAATGTTTCCAAGAATGTTTAAATCCAGAGAAATAATCGATTTTAACCAGGACACGGGCCGTGCGTCGCCTATCAATGACATCATACCCGCGTTACCCTCCGGTTTTATTTTACAGAAACCATGGAAACACCAAAGCCGCTTTAATATATGATGTGTTTTATTAGACAGGTGAGCAACTGTTTGGATCATTCATGGACAGAAACTAATCATTGTTCTCCAGCTCAACACAGTTAGTCTTACTGTTTAAATCTGGTGTTCTTGATTTACCGCGAGTACCATGTTTTACCATGCCTAATATGATCTCGCTCACTGCAGTGTGAACAAGTGTCTCATAGTAGCGCCGAGCGAACGCACAGAGTAGCATTATAACATCACTTTAACACACTCAAATGTGTGTGATATGATAAAACAGCGCTGCGTTCCCCCACACACACACGAGCGGAAGAAGCGGAAGCGCTCGACTGACAGAATAAAAGCTCCGCCCAATCAAGACATCAAGACACGCCTTTGTTCTGAATAAGAGGCGAAAAAATTACATATTGTACCTTTTAAGTATCATATCTGATGCATCAGGTTTTTATGGCTCATATAGTATGATATACTGAGAATATGGATGAAATATGCAGTTTGGTGAAGATGCTGATATTTATATGGACTCTCATTGAGTTACACTATAAGCATCAGAAGTTCATCTTTTTAACTGTATAGCAGATACTTGCATAAAATGCATTTAAATATCAATATCTGCCAATAATGTCTTAAGATGATTTTTAAATGCTTAGTTTTATGATCAAAGCTTTGTAGTTTTAAAACATATAATGCAATGCAATGATGATTGAGAGATGAACAAATAAACCTTCCTCAAAAGCCTGAAGATCTTTTGATACTCATGATTTTTATAATAAATGATGTCTGGATAATGAAGTAAAGCTGCTTCAGTCCAGCTGAAATATTACTAACAATATCAAAGTTATTCTTGCGTTTCCTTGATAAAATCAGCTCAGATTTGACAGCAGAAAGACACGAGCTGAAGGAGGACGTTTGGACAATTATACTAGAAGACTTTTACTGGATATGAGTCTAAACTATCAAATTCAATCAAACGACAGAAGGATTATTTAGAGGCCTTCGAAATATGTGAATCAAATATAATACTGTATGTTTATAGGGTTAAAATCTGCTTTTACAGCACTGGACTGAGGGTGAGTGTGTGCAGAACACTTCCTCCTTTACTCTAAACTGTGCCATTGTTTGACATCCAGTCTGGTGCTGTAAATCTGAGACACACACACACACACACACACACACAGGTGAATCAGATGTCTTATCTGCTGTTATGACTCAGTCTGTAGAGCGTCTGGAGGAGAGCTGAAAATAGAAAAACAGGACAGAGAGAGAGAGAGGGAAATGCTCTCCTTCTGAAGGACACGTCTATAAAAATGGCAGCTGTGTCCTCGTTTCCAAAGACACTCTGAAAGAATGAGGTTGACTTTGTTTTGCTGCGTCCTGACCTCTGACCCCGAGTCGGCCACAGCAGAATGACCTGACCTAAAGTTCAGGACATCAGTGAGCCAGCATACACGAGTTCATTCCACTCATTCTTGCATTATTTTATGTCTGTTGTAGGGATGTGACGGTAAGGAAATTTTCCCACTGGTTAATCGACGTGTGACAACACCGCTAATGCCGATATCACTGCCGGGGGGTTTTAAAACGCTAATTTCAAACCGAAAGTAAAATGTGAACAGCCGCACTGGCATTCATAACGGTGCGGAGCAAAGCGAATGTTTTCAATGAATTTTTTCAATGAATTCAATGAAGCTTCCATAGGAATGTACTGAAAACGCGCCAGTGGACACGCACCGTGAGTGAATGTTAGTTTGAAATTAACAAAAATTTGACATTTTTTGAAGGTTTTAAATTGGTGCCAATTCGGGGGCGGGTTGCTTGAATGGTGGGTTCATTAGCCTTCTAGTTCTTAATGGAAGAACACAACAGAACAGTACAATGATAAACTCCCTTAAATAGGCGCTTTTACATTTCACTTTGAAACCAAATCTTGTCATTCAGCTCCTCACTCTCGTGATGAATGAAATCTGACTCCTGCTGCTGGTCTGTGCTGCGACTCGTTCGGATCACGCTGCACGTTCAGTTTTTAATTGTAGTGTCTGTTTTCTAACTGAACTAAATGATTTTATTACTATAAAAAAAAATCAAAACGACGGTGGGGGGTGACAACACCGACTATCGCAGCAAGCCTAGTCTGTTGTGAATATTAGCCTCATTTCCTTCCACTGACACAACAGAGCATCACTGGGAGCGTCTGCCGTCCTGCTGCTGGACTATTGTTGCCTTATTCACAGTTGAATTTGTTGCGGTCTCATTGTACAACACTTTGATTCGGCCATGAAACAAACCAACCAGCTCTAGATGAATCATTACAGACATTTCACCTGATCGTGGGTTTGATTCACAGGAGATGTCAAATGTAATGTCCTTTACACTGAAACTATAGTGTTATCTATACTGTTGTCAATTTGCCCAAACATTGTTGGAGTCTCTGTGTTCTTATAAAGCCAAACTTATTGAAGGAAATTGGTGTAATACCCCAGATTTATAACATGAATAGAATTACTCTAAACCATCTCATTTAAATAAGGATTTCGCCCCAGTGTTTCCAAAATGTTTTCAGTTTTCGTTTGTGGTCGCGTCACTGATGATGAGCAATTTGATATTATCATTAGGGCGGCCCTCGACTAAAGATTTTTCTAGTCGTTCATTTAAAGGGTCCATAACACACACAGTTTCTGTCAGTCTCATGTTAATCTTGAGTATCTATAGAGTAGTGTTGATCCTTCATATCTCCCAAGAGTCTTTAGTTTATCATATTTATAAAAGACAGATACACTGTACCGATTCTTTCTGAAAACAGCCGAGTCCGTGGAGGCGTGCAGTGGGCGGAGCCACTCTCTCTCACACACACACACACACACACACACACACACACACACACACACACACACCATGGCATTATCCCTGGATAACTTACGATTCACTATACGTTGGTGTTGTTCACATTATATGCACTTACGCTCCGATTGCCAACAAAACACACACATTTGATGCAGTTTTCCACTCATGACCGGGAACAAACACACACACTTGCAGAACTCCGGAAACACAAACTGCATCCACTGTTCCCTTGACGCTGGGTTATTTGGGAAGCTGAACAAGGTGATCTTTCCCTCACACCAGAAACACACTTCTTTAGTGTTCATTGTTGATTTTGTGTCTAAAAACACAACGCCAGCGCCGCCGACGGCTCCCGTAACCCGAACGAAGCTCGTTGATGGACACGCTCTCGCTCTGGTTGGTGTGTGTGTGTGTGTGTGTGTGTGCGCGCTCATCCAGGAGAAGTGCCCATACAAGAAATTCTGCCCTTTATGACGTCATACAGGGCCATACTCAAAAAAAATCTTGAAGGAGTGTATTTGGCACAGAAATACTCCGTCATACGTCCAACTCGTTTTTTGAAACTTTGTCCATGTTTAGCATGAGAATCAACTCTTTAACAGTGTAAATAAGTCAGAATGCATGAAATAGCATTAGACCCCCCCCCCACACACTTATGCCATTAGTTGACTAATCGTGTGTTTGTATTAATAAGCCATAAATCATAATAATGAGCCTTTAATTGCCTATATATAATGCATAGCCTAATCAGCACTCAAACGCACGTTTCATACAAATTACATAATCTGAGAATATTTGTTTTCAACTTGAATTGTTTCATTTAAAGGTAGACATTTCAGTCTTTCTATAGATGTGTTTCTCATGTCTGAGAGGCAAGTATACGCTGAGTTTCGGGTCATTTTTGTGCCGTGCTCAAGTTCACTGAGACCGAGACGTCAGAAAGCGCATCCTGATTTTTATCATTATTTTGCAAAAGCACATCGTTTTGTTGTTATTGTGAGTTTACAGAAATAAAATGGGCCTTTTGCAGTTTGCATTACTCCTGTATGACCAAAAATGGCGGAGTATTTATAGTAAATACAAGTGATGTCGCCGGCGCCTGTATGACAGTAAGGGCGTGTCCACCATAGCGGTTTTTCACACGGCTGGCTGGCGTAGCCAAATGTTTTCAATGGGAGTGCCGCGTTTTTAGAACGCACTGAGCGTAACGAGGCGCTGAGCGTCTTTTTCACGCTCTAGCGCTCAACGTTTTTTTTACCGGTTGCCGAGAGTTGAAGAATGTCCAACTTTGAGTAAAACGCTGCGCTCATCACTGTCACTTTTTACCCAGCCGACCAATCACAGTGGAGGAGGGGTGGGACAAATACAACACCCACCAACCGCCACATTCTGCTTGTACAACATCAACAGATGACATAATGACGGAACAAAATCATTTAAAACAAGTGCCAGAGCAAATACTTTACATTGTATTAACAATTTTATATAGAATCAATACAGAAACGAACTATCTGTGAAATGAGATGCTAGTAACACTTCCGCGGATATTCCTTATCATAGCAAGCAAAGAGTCTCAAATGAAAAAAACGCTCTCAAGCGCTCACAGCAAGGTGTTTTCAGCTGGGTAAAAACGCTTTGGTGAACACACGGCCTAAGCGCGCTCTCCACACTAACACAGATGTGCGTCTATATAATAGCGCACATTTATCTAGGTTAACTTGTAAAGTTGCTACTACTTACATATTTGAGGTTGATGAATGATGGGCAAATGTTTGGATTTCCTGCCGTTAACGATCTGTCCTTCACAGCCTAATACAATTTTGTTCGACCATGCCTCTTCTAGTCAACTAATGGTTAGTCGACTATTAGAGGGCAGCCCTACAGATCATCTTTCTCATCTGTCTAGTGTTGCATCGTTTCTCATATGAGTGAATTTATCCTGATCATGCTTGGATGTCATCATGGACACACTCATCATCCTCAAAAACCCTCAACAAAACTACATGAGTTGACAGAAAATCTGACCCAGACATCATAAAAGACAGGTAGTTTATGTCGGCATCAGTGTGTTTTATGTCATGAATTATTGGCTGCCAAAAGCATGAACCACTGACATTCAGAGACGTCTAGAAACCAAAAGACGAAACCTGTTTTTCAAAAGCAACCAACCGAATCGGAGTGTGCGATTTGAGTCTCAAGATCATTAATCTTCCTCACTAGTGTGCCTCATTTCAGATGAACTAGTGTTGTGTTGGTTTGGTAATGGACTGAACAAACTCATTCAGACTCCTTCATAATCGCCAGCAGCTGCTGTATCCCACAATCCCTCCACCCTATAGCTTTATGGCACATCTGCTTGTTTTTCTGTGTCCCTTATTTAGAACCAAGTGCAAAGGGAAAAGAAACTCTCTCTCACACACACACACACACACACACACTCACACTTGTGATATATTCAGTGTAGTTGGCAGGAAGGACTGAAGTCAGAGACGCTTCACTGGAGGAAGTGATGTTGGCCGCTCTTCTTTAATCGACTCTTGTTCTTTCTGTGTGTGTTTTGCGCTAGACTCTCAGTGGCAGTTTGCGTTCAGTGTGAAGTTTTACCCCCCTGACCCGTCCCAGCTGACCGAGGACATAACCAGGTAGATGAAATCACACAGTTCTGCTCATCTCCCACCAGTTGCATGCTTGTTAATTGCTTTGGTTGGGTTGAAAAGGCTGTGACGTCTCGTCTTCTCTCCCCTGGTGTCCGCAGGTATCTGTTATGCCTTCAGCTTAGGCAGGATATTGCATCGGGACGGCTGCCGTGTTCGTTCGTCACACACGCACTGCTGGGCTCGTACTCCCTGCAGGCCGAGCTGGGCGACTATGACCCGGAAGAGCATCGTCTGGACTACATCTCCGACTTCCAGTTCGCCCCAAACCAGACCAAAGAGCTGGAGGAGAAGGTGGTGGAGCTGCACAAGTCCCACAGGTCTGACCGCAGCTTCCTGAAAATGTCTCTAAATCAGTTTCAGACAGTTTAAAGCGGACCTATTATGCCCCTTTTTACAAGATAATTCGGTTTTTATGTGTAAGCCAGTGTCTGCATACAGTGCGCGCGATGCAAATTTCATCACCGGAATAGTATGCACACCGCCCGAACAATAGCAAAATACCGGAGACTGCAACAACAAATACCCCACAGCTCATTTATTATACCATGCTGTCATTTGGGTGGAAGCAAAAACATGCTGTTTTCGCGTGTGTCTCTTTAAATGCAAATGAGCTGCTGCTCCCCGCCCTGTTTTCCAGAAGTGGGCTGTGCCTTTACAGCTCGTGCCTCGGATACTCCAACAACCAACAAATCATTTGTTTTTGATTTATCATCTGTTGCACTCACGTGACATTGCATCGATTTCTTACGTGAATGCTGCTGTTTAGCGCTTTAGGATATAAACATGATACAGATGATGTATGGCTCACTCAGGGGAGGAGCTAAGCTAATAGGGCCCATTCTGTCACCAGTCGTGGGCGGGGCCTGTTACATGTGACATCACAATGAATGAACCACTCATTCTGAGACACTGTTTCTGATTTATGGGGAATATAACAAACACAGTGGATGTATTTTTACCACAGTAGGGTGGTTGTGTACACACAATGCGGATGCATATTGTTCTAAAAAAAAAAAAAAAGTAAAAGTGAATTTCGCATAGTAGATCCCCTTTAAGGTCTTAAATATCTTATTTCTAAGACGTCTTAAATTTGGGGATGAAAAAACAGGAATCGTGAGTATGGCTTAATGTGATCATTAAACGTCAAAATGATGATATAATTAAATAAATGTGAGCGCTGCACATTTCAAAGTAAAAACGCGGTGCTGTTGCTCGTTCTACAGACAGTTCAGAATCTGAAAAGTGATTGCTTATGATCTGCTGTTGATGAATTATGACAGTGTTCAGTTCATGGTGTTTATATTGTAATATGCTGTAGATGGATGTAAGAGTGTGTATTTGATCTGCCTCATCTGTTTTAATGAGCAGCCGGAGGTAGTAAAGAAAACACATTTCATAATAAGAGTCCTGTGTATTTCAGGATTGTTTACAATTAAAAGTCTATGCATTTTTTTTCTGGATATTATTGGTATTTTGGTTACACAATAAACACCTTGTCACAGGAAGGAATGAATAAAAACATAATTTAACACATTTAGATTTTACTAGTTTTGGCACAATATTAAAACTTTATTAATATATCAGCAAAATCCAATATCACTCGACCTCTTAATGTATCATTGCATACAAAATAAACCAAATACAATTACATGTATCATTGAATAAAACATGTCTGAAGTGTTTTGTGTTGAGTGAGTTTAAAAGAATCTGAGACATTTATTTTGAGATTGTATGGGTTTGTTTTCAGTGGTCATACAGTGCCTTAAAGGTCTTGCAGACTCAAACCTGGCCCAGTGGTGAGGCTCAGACTAGCAGTGATGTAGTTCCCACACTAACAGCTGAATGTTGATGAAGCGCTCATGGTCAGACTCCAAGCCCGAGGTGTGTCATGATCACGGGATCATCAGTGCTAAATCTGCTCTGACCACCTCCGTGCTGATGGGACGTGAAGGTCGCACTGATGACAGATATCTGATGTCTGCGCCTGTTCTTTCAGGGGAGTGACTCCAGCCCAAGCAGACGCCCAGTTTTTGGAAAATGCGAAGAAGCTGTCCATGTACGGAGTAGACCTGCATCACGCCAAGGTAGAAGATCTCCAGATGCTCTCTCATGTTATGATGCTCTCCCGGTCCTGCAGAGTTCAGCTCCAACTCGCCTCAACACACCTGCCTATAAGAGTCTAGTCGGCCTAGCAAGAGCTTGATTAGCTGGTTCAGGTGTGTTTGATTGGAGTTGGAGCTTAACTTTGCAGGACAGTGGCCCTCCGGGAGCAGGATTGGACTCTGGCTGAATCCAAAATCGCCTCCTAAACCCTCAATCACTGTTCCCTAAGTTAGTCTGCTAATACAGTTCACTTTGAGTGAATAAAAAAAGAGTGTGTACATCATTGTGGGATTGAATGAGTGCACTCCACTATGGTTTCGGGCAGCACTACAAAGGGCTGTCCCCTGTTTGAGGGTATAGGGGGCGATTTCGGATTCAGCATCTGTTTGCACATTCATTTTTCAGGAAGACTCTATTCTTAAGTCCATTGCTTTGTGAACTCACACATTCACTCTATAGCAGTCTATTTCCAGCAGGATCTGCTTCCACATTAATCACATGGGTCAGGCATTTTATTTGAGTGCCGCTCTAGTTATGGTTATCATCAGTGTGATCTGTGACCTCTAGACCCAGAGGAAGACTCCAGCTGAACAAACACTCTGTGTGTGTGTGTGTGTGTGTGTGTGTGTGTGTGTGTGTGTGTGTGTGTGTGTGTGTGTGTGTGTGTGTGTGTGTGAGTGAGAGAGAGAGCGAGCGTGCTCGAGTCTGGGAAAAATATGTTGTTGCCATTTTTAAACCCTCACAGGAATATCAGCTCTTTGGCTGTTTTCCCAGTGGGAGCGATGGCCGTCTCTTGTCCGAACCGTGCGTCTGTCCCTCTCGTGTGTCTTTATCTCTCTGAAGACTGAAGGTGATGTTCAGTTAGCACAGCGTCTTTCTTCAGCTCAACCTGGAGGATCTCATGAGCTTTAAGGACTGACACATGCTGCTGTATTAGTTAGGGTTAATATAGTTTGCTTAAACTAAAACAATAAAAAAACGTTACTTGAAATAAACTTTAAATAAAATAAAATAATAAAATAAATAAAATATAAAATTAAATAAAAAAATAACATAACATAATATAATATAAAATAT
>CM077185.1:944350-979350 GCA_039654105.1 Coreius guichenoti
GTAATAATCAGAGTGTACACGCGTTGTGCACCGCCTATAGGCTCATATTACTAACACACCCTTTAAATAACACAATAAATACTGCACTATTGACTTTAGAGCAGGTGTGTGTTGGTCAATGGCGCAGTCGTTTTCAGTTCCTCACAATAGCAACGCTCCAACAATGCTCCTGAACACACCTGGTTTAGACCAGACGCCCATGGGTGAACAGATGCGCCAGTGCATTTGATATTTAAACAACGTGGAGCTGGACGTGAACATGAGAACTGCGTCGGGCTGAAACTAACAGAACACACTTGTTGCGCCTGACGTAGCATTGCGCCGAGTGTATGATAGAGCCCATAGAGTGAGTGTGCTCAATGAAAGCTTTTGAGTGTATGCGCCACTGACTAACTTGAGCACTTGAGATTGGTCATTGCGTTCAGCGCTCAACAGACATGCCTGTGATTGGTTACAGCACTCAGCGCTGCAAAAACAGGCTGTGGAAACCTTTGACACTCTTCATAAAGCACAAGCTTAACTTTAAGCTAAACGTTTAACATTATCACAATATTACCTAATGTTATATTGTCAGCAGAATTGTTGTGATTCTGTTTCCTATTATTTCCTAATTGTTTCCTATTGGAAATACACTTGGCCAAAGCCAGGTGTTGAAATGATCTATGTTTGTGTGTGATCATGTGATGTTGAGCGCTCAGGCCGTGTGGTGCTGGTGTGTGTGTGTGTGTCCGTCACTGCCCTCATACAAACACACACAGGAAGTCTTATCTCCTCACACGACTCGCGTCGGCACTTACAAACGCTATCTCATCTGTACCGTCAGAGGAGCAGAAAACAAGCGTGGCATTGATGTCGCCGCTGCATGTGTCAGTGAACTCCAGTGAACTTCAGGTTATGAACTCTTTATCTGCAGGAAATCTCCCAGTGCTAAATGAGGCCATTCATATGAGGTTTGCTCTAACACTGAGTGTGTGTAAGTGTGTGTGTGTGTGTGTGTGTGTGTGTAAGTGTGTGCATATACATGCGTGCGTGTGTGTTTGTTTGTGTGTATGTGGTTTTTCTATCCCGGTGGGGACTTCACCCTCATGGGGACTCGTGTCACCGTGGGGTCCTAAATTGAGGTCCACGTGAGGAAACAAGCTTATAAATCATACAGAATGAGTTTTTGTGAAAATATATAACTTCCTGTAGTTTTGTGTGATGGGTAGGTTTAGGGGTAGTGTGTGTGTGTGTGTGTGTGTGTGTGTGTATGTGATGGGTAGGTTTAGGGGTAGTGTGTGTGTATGTGATGGGTAGGTTTAGGGGTAGAGTGTGTGTGTGTGATGGGTAGGTTTAGGGGTAGAGTGTGTGTGTGTGTGATGGGCAGGTTTAGGGGTAGGGTTAGTGTGTGTGTGATGGGTAGGTTTAGGGGTAGGGTTAGTGTGTGTGTGTGTGTGTGTGATGGGTAGGTTTAGGGGTAGGGTTAGTGTGTGTGTGTGTGATGGGTAGGTTTAGGGGTAGGGTTAGTGTGTGTGTGTGTGATGGGTAGGTTTAGGGGTAGAGTGTGTGTGTGTGTGATGGGTAGGTTTAGGGGTAGAGTGTGTGTATGTGATGGGTAGGTTTAGGGGTAGAGTGTGTGTGTGTGTGATGGGCAGGTTTAGGGGTAGGGTTAGTGTGTGTGTGATGGGTAGGTTTAGGGGTATGGTTAGTGTGTGTGTGATGGGTAGGGTTAGTGTGTGTGTGATGGGTAGGTTTAGGGGTAGGGTTAGTGTGTGTGTGTGTGATAGGTAGGTTTAGGGGTAGAGTGTGCGTGTGTGTGTGATGGGTAGGTTTAGGGGTAGAGTTAGTGTGTGTGTGTGATGGGTAGGTTTAGGGGTAGGGTTCGTGTGTGTGTGTGATGGGTAGGGTTAGTGTGTGTGTGTGTGTGTGATGGGTAGGGTTAGTGTGTGTGTGTGTGATGGGTAGGTTTAGGGGTAGAATTAGTGTGTGTGTGTGTGTGTGTGATGGGTAGGGTTAGTGTGTGTGTGTGTGTGATGGGTAGGTTTAGGGGTAGGGTTAGTGTGTGTGTGATGGGTAGGGTTAGTGTATGTGTATGATGGGTAGGTTTAGTGTGTGTGATGGGTAGGGTTTGTGTGTGTGTGTGTGTGTGATGGGTAGGGTTTGTGTGTGTGTGTGTGTGATGGGTAGGGTTTGTTTGTGTGTGTGATGGGTAGGGTTTGTGTGTGTGATGGGTAGGTTTAGGGGTAGGGTTAGTGTGTGTGTGATGGGTAGGGTTAGTGTGTTTGTGTGTGTGATGGGTAGGGTTAGTGTGTTTGTGTGTGTGATGGGTAGGGTTAGTGTGTGTGTGATGGGTAGGGTTAGTGTGTGTGTGATGGGTAGGGTTAGTGTGTGTGTGATGGGTAGGTTTAGTGTGTGTGTGTGATGGGTAGGGTTAGTGTCTGTGTGTGATGGGTAGGGTTAGTGTCTGTGTGTGATGGGTAGGTTTAGGGTGTGTGTGTGATGGGTAGGGTTAGTGTGTGTGAGAGAGAGAGAGATGGGTAGGTTTAGGGGTAGGGTTAGTGTGTGTGTGAGAGATGGGTAGGTTTAGGGGTAGGGTTAGTGTGTGTGTGTGATGGGTAGGGTTAGTGTGTGTGTGATGGGTAGGTTTAGGGGTTGTGTGTGTGTGTGTGTGTGTGAGAGAGTGTCTCTGTGTGTGTGTGAGTGTGTTCAAATGTCCCCACTAGGGTAGTAAAAACTAAAATTGACTACACTGTAGGGTTGACCTGAGTGAGATGGATTACTGAACATACTAAATGTGTTAAAGTGTGTGTTAAAATGCTGAAAGGTTTCTGAGGGTTTAGAGGATAGAAAACATCATTAGCTCAGTATAA
Source organism: Coreius guichenoti (assembly GCA_039654105.1). Classification (NCBI taxonomy): domain Eukaryota; kingdom Metazoa; phylum Chordata; class Actinopteri; order Cypriniformes; family Gobionidae; genus Coreius; species Coreius guichenoti. The sequence goes on from CM077185.1 coordinate 947,200, forward strand.
AAACAATGGAAGTCAATGGAAAGACACGTGTGGCTTTCTGACAGCTGACATTCATTTACAAATGTCATTTTTTGATTTGCTGATCAAATGATTTTCTGATTTGATGTCGTCCAGTGACTGAGAGTGAGGGTCATATGATGCTCCGCTGCAGTTCACACACACACACACACTCTCTATATTTAGTGTTTTATCAGCACCACTGCTGCTTCGGTCTTGTTTTCCGATCTAAACATCCTTAAAACCTGATAATCTAGCTGGAGGTCAGTGCAGTCCGAGTAAATCACTGCACATGTGAACGGGGCTTTATTATTTATGCCTGTTTATCATGATTTCCTTCTCTCTCTCCATATGAATGAACACAGATTTGTGTTTCTGCGGTTTGTCCAGCGCTGCCGTTCTCATGTCCAGATATGTTTTCCTCTGAGCAGTGATCTAGTGTTGTATTGTTGTGGATAGATGTGGCCACATTGTCCCGGCTCTCTGCCGTGGACAGACACAGGAAATGAGGTACGTCTGTTTCCTGTCTGTGGAGTGAGCAGGAGAGATGCGCGGGAGGAAATGAGGGTTTTATAGGCAGAGAGCTCTGATACTGCACAGAAACATCAGCGTCAGGCTTTAGAAGCTCACGGTGACGCTCATGACACTGAGCTCATCATCATATTTTAATGGATTTAACACACATATGAGCGTCACATGTTAAACCTTCTGGACGATGCTAACGTTTACTTGTTTTGCATACATCTTTGTCAAAATATTTAAATTCTGTTATTTCTCTTCCATGAGACTTTCGTCCATCTTTGGAACACAAATGCTTTTCTGTTGTGTTAGATTTGTGACACAACATCAGAGGTGTGTTTGTGTAGTGACCGTGGCGCATCTGGCCCTTTAATGTCTTTACTGGCTTCAGCGTTCACCTCGTTCTGAGGCCAGTGTGTGTTACGCCCTCTGGCAGTGGCTCTCTCAGTCTCATCATACGACTGACACTCAATAATCCATTATAACACACAAAATGCATCATCTCTGCCACCGGTGAAGTGCATCATCGATATGAAAGCTTCTGAGAATCTGCGTTCCCAGCTCCTCTGCATTAAAATGACCCCATTTTTCCTTCTGCTGGGAATCCGCCTGCCTCGGTCATGGGCCGTGTTGTTTTAATAACGCTGCCGTCGCCCCCTGGTGGACGCGTGAGGAGCTGCCGGTGCCCCAGATCTGAGAGCTGTCACAGAGTGACATGATGAAATGGACGTCCCAGCAGCACTGGCAACATTAGCCTACTTTCACACCGCTCAAACCAGGTCATGCCGATGCCGCTCGCATGCACCGCTCCTCTATCCCGTCTGATCCATTATTCAGCGCTTCCTGATGGAGAGCGGCGGCTGCCGAATCTCACGCTGTTTAGGTTTTTACTACTCTATTTTTAGAAGTGTGTAGTGCTCCTCTGGCTTTCTGGAACGCACTCTCATAAGAACGCTTACATAAACATGTCCAAATGTCTTTGTATGTAAATGACCTTTGACCTCAGGGGCTTTAGAGTCCCAGCTGAGGTTGTGGCCGTGTAAAGAACTACCCTAAATAGAGACCACACAACAGCAGAATATCTGAGTGCAGTGAAAGACTGTAAATTAAGAAGAAGAATGACGAGGTACGGACAGAAGAGAGCCGCATCGGCCCGTACTGTGACCAGGGAGAAGTAGAGACACTTCCTCACCAGCTGCCACAACTATGAGGAAATTTGATCCAAAGTTTGAAATACTTTGCCCTGACTTCAGAACGTTAAACGATAAAACACAACTTCAATATTTATTAGGTGAAAAAAGAGATTGTATCTTACTAATAGCAAGGTACATTGATGCCATACATTGAAGACACACTCACTCGCACACACACACACTTACGCACACACACACTTACGCACACACACACTTACACACGCACACACACACTTACACACACACACACACACTCTCGCACACACACACTCATTCACACAGAGTCTCAAACACAAACTTACACACTCGCGCACACACACTCATTCAAACAGTCATAAACACACAAACTTACACACTCGCAAACTCACACTCGCAAACTCACACTCGCAAACTCACACTCGCAAACTCACACTCGCAAACTCACACTCGCAAACTCACACTCGCAAACTTACATGCACACTCACGCAAACTTACGCAAACTCACACACGCTCACGTAAAATCACACACACGTAAACTTACACACACACTCGCACTCACGCAAACTCACATGTAAACTTACATGCACACGCAAACTCACACACACTCGCGCAAACTCACACACATGTAAACTTACATGCACACGCAAACTCACACACGGAAACTTACACACACGCAAACTCACACTCGCACTCACACAAACTTGCACTCACACACACACACACACTCGCACACGGAAACTTAAACGCGCGTGCAAACTCACGCAAACTCACACACGCTCACGCAAACTCACACAAACTCTCACACACTCACGCAAACTCACACACACTCACAAACTCACACACACGTAAACTTGCACACGCAAACTCACACACTCGCACTCACGCAAACTTACACGCACGCAAACTTGCACACACACACTTGCGCGCGCAAACTCACACACACTCACGCAAACTCACACACGTAAACTTACATGCACACGCAAACTCACACACACTTGTTCACGCACGCAAACTCAGGCGCACACACGCAAACACACACGTGTAAACGCACACACAGCACACTGAATTCTAAATTGTTCATAGAATTCTAAAATGTTACTTTTTTTTAATGTATGTATAATGTACTTTTTATATATATATATATATATATATATATATATATATATATATATATATATATATAGTAACAATTGTCATGCCAATAAAGCACATTTTGAATTGAATATAGAAATGTGCAAGTCTGATCAAATGATGAGTGAAGAAAGAGGAAAACTCTTATTTCTGCTTCACTCTCTCACTGCATGTGGAAGTTTAGGGCAGTTTTCAGACCTGTAGATCGTTTGCTTTGGGAAACAAGCACTTCATTTGTTACAATGTTGCGTTTTCTTGTTGGTTCGGTTCGCTTTCACAAGGCAGCATTTCAAAGCGTACCAAAATGTGTTTATGCAAGTCACATTTGAGTAAAACTGTCCTCTTATTGGTCAGGATTTATCTGTACCTGTCATGACACATGCAAACACTTACATGAATGTAGCCAAATATATTTATTTATTTATTTGGTGTGAGATTTGTAATGGTCTTGGTAGCATCAGTCAATCATTATTAGTACAAAACATATGCTACCCTTTTCTAGCTGAAGTGTTCATAATTTACTTTTAATAAATATGAATAATTGTAATAAACCTATTGTTTAATGAAAGATATAAATGTTTAGGCATACAATGGAGTCAGAAAGTCTGAGACCATAAGTGTTTCTACTGCAGATTATTTTTTTAATTGAATACAAAATATTAAGTGTCTAACTACTACATACTAACATTTAAGTAAATCATTTATACAATGCCGTCATTGTGTACGTTTTTGCATCATACTTGTATTTTAAAATACCTGCATGTACTTACATCTGTAATTAATTACTATAATGACACTGTTGACCCTTCCTTTACTCCGTAACCCACCCATAAACCTACCCATCCCAGTGTTATTTTTTTTTTTTTTTTTAACCCATGTACATAAAGACACCTAATATAAAGCGTGACTCAGAATTTATCAACATACTAATTTGAGGAAAAAGCTGAATTGAAAAATTAACAATTAACAAATTTGAGACATTTGATTAGTCATTTGGAAATAGTGCACAGTCTCATTTTAAATCAAAGTTCTACATTTTTCAAAATCCTACAAATATTTATTTCCAGGTTAAAAAAAAATAACTCTCAGACACCACTGTTTGAAAATATGAGCGTGCAGTGGATAAAGATCTGAACTGCTGGGCCAACAGTCTGTTTTTGTCTGTCTGTCTGTGTGTGTGTGTGTGTGTGTGTGGCGGCAGCTCCTATGGTGAACGTGAGCGATTACAGTCACGCTGTGGACTCTGCTCTGACTGCCGGCGCTGGGGAGAACGGACCGGCCCTGGAGCTCAACTCCGACTCGAAGGTGAGAACCACCTCTTTATGATCTCCATTTACAGGAAGTGCCCTGGGACAATAGCAACTGGTTTTACCCGTCCTGATGTTTTCCCACTCATACCGCAACAAGTGTATTATGAAAATACTTTTTCATAGATTTCACAGATTTGATATGAGAATATTGGTTCTGGTTTGTTTTGATTGGTTCTGATAACTCAGGCTAACCCTCTACTTAAATGTTAATATACTTGGACCATCCTCTGTTTGGAAACTCACACTGCTGAGTCCAGTTCTTGAGCAATACCCGGCGGGACCTCCGTCCACAGCTGACCCGTACGCCATGAGTCAGTCTGTCTCCCAGACGTGACATTTCCCTGTCCGTCAAAGGGCTGTATTCATGCGGTCCGTGAGCCCTGAAGGAGCGCTGGCATTCCTGCCGTAACCTACAGCTCTCACATGAAGAGAGTCTTTCACAGACACCCCACACCAAAACCAATGGAGGATGGAAGTGCTTTGAGAACTCCATCCTGTCTGTCTAACTGCCCTCAAACGCACACAAACCATCTTTGTGACAATAACAGAGTTATCTAGCCTGTTTCAGTGGCGACAGACATTCCTCCCCTCTTCCCGTCACTGGCCTGTTTATTATATATGATGAAGGACCACCCCACTGAACAACTCCTTGAGTTACTTTCATTTAGAGCAGTGACCGGCCCGACAGATGCCCTGTGTTTTTCTCAGGACGTTTTCACACTTCGCTTTCTTCGCTCGAGTTCGCTTTCTTCCCTCACCTCTTCTTTATCCCATCCATGTGAATCCCGTGGTAGCATTAGTGTACAATGTAGCTTATTGGGATTCACTACCAAATCTTGGATGGATGTGTAGCAAGAGATGCAAAGAATAAACATGTCCTACTTAGTCTAGAATATCACATCATCAGATAGATGTCGTTATTACTTCTGCAGCTCACTAGATTACTTTTATACTGACTGAACTGTACTGGAGTCCATATGAACCAGACCCAAATGGACTCGAATGTGGTTCCCAACCAAAAGAAACGAATCCTAATGACTCCTGATGTACCAGAATGCCCTAAGGCCATTGGTTTTACTACCAAAACTTCAGATCAGAACTTGTGGACTTGCAAAAGATGCATCAAATTCTCGATTAAAGGCCGTTTCTGTGGAGACAATTTATATAGCGCTTTATAAACGATACAGATCGATTCAAACCAGCTTCACATTAATACGCATGCGTAAAAAACGAAGTATACTTTGGGCTTTAGTGTCATTATCCAGCTCAAATCAGTTATCATTTTGTTCACATCAGTTAAATCGATAATATTCTGAATATTAACTCTGATATACTAAAATAATACAATACACCATAAATAGTAGGGTTGGGTATTGACACAAATTTCACGATTCGATTTCTATTCACAAGCTTTCAATTCGATTCGATAGATTATTTTGGATATGTGTCAGGTACGGAATTCGTTTTTTGAAATATAAACATTTAAATGGTGGCTGTCATAACTTTACCAATTTATTCTAACATGCATTAAATATTGAAGAACATTCAAAATTATGATGGATATGTAATGTGGTGCATATATTTATCAAAATGCCCCTCTCTAGAATTCATTTTTCTAGCTCACTAATGAGTTTACGGTCACTGAATATGGTTTTTCGTATTAAAATGGACGTAATTTGATTCCTATCAAAAGTAACAAAGCACAAAGATTGTGATTTATTGGATGCGAGGCTGTACGATGTTCTGTTCATTCATGCACTGAAAACAGAATAGACTAATCGATTCTTGGGATTTAAGAATCGATATTGGTTCGTAAAAATGAGAATCTATTAAAATCGAGAAATCGATGTTTGTTTTAGCCAGCCCTAATAAATAGTCAATCACTTCCACAAGTTAGTCAGGATTGCTTTTAAACCAATAGGTGAGATTCTGATCACTAGCATGTGAACTCTTGTTGAGGAAACCATTGAAGAAACTGAATTGTGAAATCAAGCGAACTCTTCAGCCTGGTGTGAAAACGCCCTCGTCTCTTCTCCTGAGCTTCTGCCCCAACACTGCCAGCTTTAGTTGTGATGTTGTCTAATGCTTGCCTCATGCATACACACACACACACACACACACACACGTGCAGCCCCTGAATATGAGTCCTTCCTAATGTGTCATCCCTCACACCCAGTCACTGCTGACCTGACCTCGACTCGGCTCACTGACTAATGTTGTGTTTCTCTCTCCCTTTCTCTTTTCCTGCGCATTCCACCATGCTCTTTATGCCATGCACATTCTTCTGTCGTGTTCGTGCACCCATGCAGTCTCTCTTCATGTTCCCATTTTCTCCGTCCTCCTCCACCCTGTCCTCACTCCCACCCACACTTGACACCATCTCTGAGCTGGACGTCTTGTCCGACATCTCCGAGGACGAGCCTGACCTTCAGCCTGAGCCTGACTCTGACCCTTTGACCTGGGTGCCTGAAGGCTCCAGCGGTTGCCCTGCTGGCAGTGCCGCTTTAGACGGAGAAGCTGCGTCTCACGAGTGTGCCGTGGGGTCCGAAGAGCCACAGCCGCCCTCAGCGCCCCGCTCCGCCCTGCCCCGGCTGGGTCTGTCCATGCTCAGGTTCTGTCAGGGTCTGCGTCTGCCCTCCCTGCTGGACGAGGACGGCTACATCAGTCTGCCCTGTCTGCCAGAGGACTGCGCTGCCCTGCTGCTTCCTGCCAGACTGCACCGCCACCTCCCTCTCTCCTCCCCTTCCCTTCTGCCCTCCTTCCTTCTCATCTTCGCCGTCTTCCTTTCCGCCTGCCAGTCGGTGGTGCTGTCTCTTCTGCTGGCGTTTCCTCTGGCCATGTCCTTGTGTTACCTAGAGCCGAAAGCGCTTGCACGCTTTAGGCCAGCAGAGGTCATGGCTGAGATGACCTCTTCAGAGGAAATGCAGTGTGACCCCGCCGCCTAAACTGACCCCTAACCTCCCCCGTTCCTTTCTCCATGTATGCCCACCTCCTAAAATGCTACTGTGTGCATTTTGTTGCTGTTTGCCTGCCTCCCCCCGTCCTGTAGCTCTTTTCTGTCCCGCTCCAACTTCCAGTGCCAGATTTTTAATGTAAAATGCAGAATGTGTTCCTGCTCGCAGCTTGTAGCCACATTCCAGTGGGATCTTATTTATAGTCCACATCCTGTCTCAAAAATCTCGCCCCCCTCGTTTATTAGACCTGAAACCGAATCACTCGACCTAACGCATTGAATCTTCTTAGATGAGAATTCATCATAGTCCTTCAGGTGTTTTATAAATTTAATAAAGTCAGAAGAACAGCAGCACACCCAGACTAGCCTGTCCCAGAGCTCAGGGCTCGCTCACATCCTGTGTGCACTTTGATTGGGGATTCAGGCCTTCCCATCATCCATTTCACCTTTTCCGACAATATTGTCCATTATTCCACCAATTAGAGTCCACAGGTGGAGGTCGTGGAGAAGCCAAACGCGGACGTGGCCACATCCGTCACCCATGAATCGGCCTTTGAGGTCTGCTAACCTTCCCAGCATGCATCTGTAGTCATATTCATATAATTAGCACTATATCCAAAGGTATTGTTTTTAACTAATCTTCATCTTTTATCTCTGATGGCATGAGCAGACGGATAAAGGTGGCTCTGGCGCTCCTGAGAGAAAGGTCTTTTACTCTTGAGATTGTTGTAATTCACTGTCTTTTTTTATTTTATGTTTATGTCCAAATGAAAGTGATGGGGTTCTTGCATCATGGTTGTTTGATGTGAAATCTTTGCTGTGCTGATGGTTGATTCTTTTGGTTTTGTTCTGGTTTTCCTGTGCTTTTTCTGTATTGTGTGTAATGTTTATTTCAATTGCAAATGAGGCACAAATCACGTGAGCGCTCTTGAGTGATCAAAAGGCCACAGATTTGCTGATTGATTGGCTAAGCGGTGCTCATTTGATGACTTTTAATCAAATGCTGATTTGCCTGTTGGTTACTTCAGAGAACCCTGATATAAATCAACATACAGGAAATCTGTAGTGTCATATGAACCAAGCTAGAGTCGCATCAGAAAGTCTGAGAGCACGTTGAGAATCTGAGATTCAGTCTGCTGGCATGTTTTCAATTCAGCGTTTCACTCAAATCGATATGCTGATAATATAATTTGCAGTGATAAAAATGCTCATTAGAAGCATTTCACTGGTGCTCTCAGACTTTTGGAGCCTTCTCTACATGTGCTGTAATCATTTCCATTACAGAGCATTTTCATCGCATCAATGATGTTCATCAGATTTGAGCCTGTTAAGACTCCAGTTCATTACCATCTGTCTTTTTCCGTTTTGTTCAAATGTGTTCTCATTTTTAATCCACAGAGCAAGTTGAGAGTGCAGGGGGAAAATATATATGTCAGACATAGCAATTTAATGTTGGAGGTTCGTATGTAATCAAACAAAAACAAATGAAAGAAAGAGCAAAAGCATAATGGATGGCGGACATGTGTCCCCTCTCTGGCTACTGTCCTGGGCTGCCTCTCACTCTTCCTCTTTCAGGCTTTGTGTGCATGCATTAGTGTGTGTGTGTGTGTGTGTACACCCATGCATGCACTGCATGTTGCACCGGGTGAACTGAATGTACGTGATGCGTGGTGTTTGTGAAAATGTCCCCTGGGAATGGTTTTCATAACAACACTAATAGTATTTCCCTAACCAGACAGGTTACTTTCTGCTTTGGTTGTGGTGATTGTTTACATTTGATTTTATAACTAAGAAGTTACTCATCCTGGGGTGACCCTGCCAGTGCTAAAGACACCCGACTCACGATCGCTGAGGTTGCCAAATCACTCAACACAGGCGGATTTGTGGGTCTAAATGTTTAAAGCTGAAATCATTGTGTCTGGTAGTAGATAAATTATGCATTTTTGGTGTAAAAATGTCTGAATTTTGGCAGTTTGATCAAATAACGAGTTAAAAAAGAGGTCCTGTTGCTCAAGCAATGGATCAGTCGAAATTGCTGATGGCTTATAGGGTGCTTTCACACGTTGGTCTGGTTTCACACTCAACTTGATTCTATCAAACCCTGGTGCATTTGCGTCCATCTTACATCACAAAAGTGCACGGCACATGATAGAAAACAGGACGCAGGTCAATATATTGTGTTTTTTATTAATTTTGTGCTATTATGCGCATCAGAGTGAACGTTCACTGTATGTGCATCACATGCTGCTTGCAAACAGACTCTTTTGAGGAGACGGTGGATTGCGTGCCGTTCATTTTCCGCTCTGTTCACTCACTCTGGCTCGTATCCCAGGTAAATCATCACCACTGTCATCCCCTATGTGATTTGTTGAACTAATGATGTCGTCATCAGCTTAAATACATGCACATTACTCATTTTTAATGCGAACCGTGCCTAGTTTCAAACTAAACTGCCAGTGTGAAAGCACCCATAGTTTTCTCTACATATTAAACTGTGATAAGAGAAAGTGTTTTATCATTATGCCACACTTCAGCTTTAAATTAAGTGACTTTCTCCATGTGTGCGCACACTGCTCACCTGCTCACGACGGCGTTCAGTGGGTATCTGGAGTTGTGTGTCTTTGGCATTGAGGCAGGGAATCACTGCGCCGCTCCAGTCCTCAGTATGCAAACAAGTCCTGCCTCACTGCTCCCCACAGTCGCTGACCTCTGACCTCTCATCTGACCCTCATAAAATTACCATTTTACCAGGATCAAACCGTTAGTGGGATTAACAGGGTCCTTCAAATGTTAAAGACTGTTTCAACCACCAAAACAAACTCCAAATTACCTTCGTTTTAGCCAGATTTGATTATAAATTATGCCACACCCGTTAAAATTTGAAGAATGAATAGGTGTGATATCATTTTAAATGAAATCTGGCTAAAACAATGTTGTTGTTTTTTCAGTTCCAACCATCATGAGTGCACACAATTGACCATATGCACGGTTACTTCCTGGTTTTTTGATTAGCCAGCTCGGGCGTTTCCAGTGAACTGTAGCTGTCATTCTGTACTCGCTGTACATCGACACAAAACCATCAATGCTTGACTTTTTAATGTTGTGTTTATATTTTAATGCAGTTATCACTCCTAATTTGCCTATAAACCAGTTTTATTGATTGACGAAGCTAATGGGAACATTGAAATAAGAAACACTGTCTGTAATTGGACACGCACGCAACATTTTCCCAGCAATTTAATGCTATTTTTAATAAGGGTGTGAACCTACACTGGTCTCACGGTTCGGTTCGATTACGATTATCATACCATCGATTCAGTTCAATTCGATATCACAATGCATTGTCGATGCACTGCGTCAATAAATACAAGCAGTCAGATATATGAACTGAACCTTTAATTTTACCTGCTCAAAGAAAACACGCTTCTGAATGTATCAAACATCAATCAAAACTCAAGACAACAGGAGCATTTAGAACAAATACACAAAAGTAAAAACTAAAAGCCACTTTAAGAGGTGGTCTGGGCCGCATTACAGTCAAAACTAAAGTCTAAATGCATCTGGTTGTTGAAACCAGATGTAAATTTTACTCATCCCAACAATGCTAACAAAATAAACGTGTGAGAGCGTGTTATATAGGCTATGTCATGTTATAGCCAGATATGACGGCGCTACTGCAGCACGCATCGCTGCAGACGAGCATCTCTTCATCAAGCTAACGCACAAACTACCGCAAATAAAACCGAAAGTAAGTCGCAGATGCTCAACACACAATCATATTCATTAAAAGTAAAGAAACTAAATGATTTTACCAGTGCTGTTGCCGCGCTCTCTCCTATTTTGAAATTAGCTGATGATCAGTAAAATGCAGCTCACATCTGTTGTTTTCGGTGACGTGGACTCATTAAATCTGCATATAGTGCGGGAATTGAATTGATTGTGGAGATACATTTATGTGCCCAAGTGTAAATGAAATCGTTTTTGATAAATCAGATAGCTTTGATTTACACACAGCGCTTGTGTTCTCCAGGTCATGCTTATCAGGTTGTTCATAAAAGCCGAAATGTGCCCAGATGTCGGTTTTTAAAGTAGTTGGAGCATTTTTAATTACTCGCACTCGCGTCTTGCCTCCCTCTGCCATTGTATGTCGTACACGACGTACGCGACAAATGACGTCAGAAAAGAATCAGTACATTATAATCGGTTATGGTCTGTTACTGAACCGATACCGAATCGTCCTCATCTGCATCGCAGAAACGATTCATTTCGACACCCCTAATTTTTAATATGACCAAAAACATTATTTGTTTTTAATCCTTCTGAGAATGTCCCCAATTGTAAAACCGAACGTTTCAAGATGTAGGAAATACAGCATTTAATAGAAAACACTTTTATTTAAAAATAAAAAAGACATTAATTACCACTCTAACCTGTAGATGGCAGCAGAGGAGCATTTATTGGCTCATATAGCATGTCCTGTAATATTTTTTCCACACATTTCACTTTTGAATAAATATTAAGCATTATAAAATCACTAGGTTTGTGCGTTTGAATAACTAATGCTAGGGTTTACTATTTAAGTGACTGTATTCTGATTATAAACTAAGATTACACTATTGAAGCGGTTAAAGCTTCCTCAGGACATTGAAGATACCGACACACCAACAAGTGACATTTGACCGGAAGTTTTCCAGCTGGCTTATATTATTGCGGAAGTTCTTAAGAACGTTCAGCGAATATATATTGGTCAATTGTACGGAAGTATGCGTGCATATTTGTAAATATCGACTCCCTTCTCGAGCCGCCCTCATGTCCGGAGTGTTGCTGTGCTGGTGTTTGAGCGGAGCTCAGGACTCAGGTCTTGACGTCAACACGTCCGTTGGCGAGCAGTGAGGTTCGACTCTAACGTGGTTCAGGTGTCTCCATGACTAATGTGCTGGTTGTTGGTTGTCCCTTTGTCCTCCCCCTGCCTGCCTCTCCCTGGTGCGGTGGGCCCTTCAGGACCTGGATAAGACCCAGGAGGATGTATTGAAACATCAGGCTAGCATTAGCGAGCTAAAGCGCAGTTTTATGGAGGCTACACCCGAGGCCAGACCCAGTCAGTGGGACAAACGCCTGACGGGCAGCCCTGCCACCACCCTGCGCTTGCAGGCTCAAGGGGTACGTGTGCTTCTGCTCGGGATACGGACGCCACCGCAGACACTCTGCATGCCCTCGCTGTCCTTCACTTCCTGTTCTTCTCACGCTCCTCCACCGAGAAGCTGGTTTCCTGTGTGTTTTCTGTTATACGGTGGGACAGTTGGGAAAATATTGCATGAATGATCTCGTTTTCTAGATGCATCGATTACAAATCCTGCCTATGTGTCGAATTTGAAACGTGGATTTTTGGTCAATCATTTGGAATATGAATGCTTTCCTAGGTGTGCTCAACTCTAAAATATTTTATTGGCACAACACATTACATGTATTTAATGTACTTTCAAAACAAATGATAGGTAGTTTTTTCAGTTTTTACCTAAGACACATTAGAAGCATTTATATAATCTTATGAATGCACTTTAAAAAAAGACAGAATTGTTCTGAGTTTCCAAAAATCGTTCCTGAATCGAGTCGAAAACCTATGAATCATGAATTGAAGCACTGTGTATCTGACGTTTTACACCCATGCATTAAATTACTTACTACGTAGTAGGGGTATAACGGTAAATGTATTCGTCCCAAACCGTCACGTTGCATACAGTCAGACGCCGAATACATACAGTCAGACGCCGAATACATAGTCAGACGCCGAATACATACAGTCAGACTCCGAATACATAGTCAGACGCCGAATACATACAGTCAGATGCCGAATACATACAGTCAGACGCCGAATACATACAGTCAGACGTCGAATACATACAGTCAGACGTCGAATACATAGTCAGACGCCGAATACATACAGTCAGACGTCGAATACATACAGTCAGACGCCGAATACATACAGTCAGACGTCGAATACATACAGTCAGACGCCGAATACAGTCAGTCTCAGGCGATCCACACTCCAAACCAGAAGGGGGCGTGTGCTGTAATACAGCGCTGTTTGCTAAACGCCATAACAGGAAAAACAGCAGAAGAAGAGAAGATCTACGCACAAACCCAAAACAAGCCTATACGCCGAGTTTCCATTATTTTTGTAACGCGCTGCACAAACTACTGGGACGACAGAAATCGGCATCCTGTTTGTTTTCTTTATTTTACAAAAGCACAATGTTTTGTACTTATTGTGAGTGTACACAAATCAAAATTTACAGCCTTTACAGTTTCCAATGATGTCTTACTCTTATCTGTATGACCATAATTGAGTATTTTGAGTTGTTTCCGCTGTTATAATGAGACAAAGTCATTTGGCATTGTGTCGTTTTGTCCGGTAGAAGTCTCACTACAGTCCAGGGATGAAATATGCGTGTCCTGGATTTGGGAAGCCGCAGGTGCCGCTTCACTCGCTCATCTTTCCGTGATTTCTTGAAAACGTTGTGCATCCCACATTGTCACCGCATGTTAATGAACTCTCACATGCAAAGAAAATGACAGCGTGGGCTACACACAAACCAATGCGTTTGAAAACAGCCTTTGTATTTTACCGCGCAGCGTTGGTCAATCTATCAGTTAGAGTAGCAAATCAACAATTCCTTAATTTTTTATTTTAAGCCAGAATCTGGTGGGCCGGACATGTAAATGCATCAAACCGTGACTTTTGTGTACCATTACACCCGTCACAGTCGTCACACACACACTACTCCCTAAGGGATCCAAAAAGCATGCGTGTGCGAGCAGAGCTGATATGATTAGTGGCTGCCCAGGCTTGTGTTACCAACAATGCCTTTGGGTCTCCTAATGAAATCCTGTAGATGATCGCATTCCCCAGCATAAGCTCGGTCAGCGTGAGAAGCCTTGCTAACACCTGTCACTCCTGACGTCACAATGTGCTATTGTCTAAGTAGATTTAAAAAGACTCCTCCTAATCCCAACTGTCCCACGCACACCTCCTGTCCTCTACACTCGCCAATGGCAGGGCAGCTCTCCGTCTGATTGGTTCTTTGGGTTGTGTTGTTCATGGCTCTTTCTGTCCTTTGGTTTCTTCATCACTGCTCATGTATATTTTGTTTTTCTCACTGCGCCTGAACTTGTGTGTTTTCCAGCAGAATGCTTCTCTCGTTGTTTAGGTTTGCTGATCTCAGTTGCAGTTTTCATTCACGTTGTGTCTCCTTCAGCTGCGCACATGCTCCTTCTGTTTATTAAAATCATGCTTTTATCAGTCACTGCAAATGATGAGCTCCTGACATGCACCTTTTGTTTGAGTCTGGGTTAGAAACGCTCCTCTCCACACACATGATCTGTGTTGAAATGCTTTTACTGTGTAGTGTGTGTGTGTGCATGTTGTGTTAGTAGCTCTGTAGAATCACTGAAGTGCTTTTGTGTTTCTCTCTCTCTCTCTCGTTTCTTCTGTCTGTTCTTGTCCTCGCACCCTCTCGTTTGGTTTCTCGCCCTTCGGTGTGTTTCCTCTCCGCCTGTAGAGTTTGGAAGAGGAGCTCACCTCTCTCTTTCTGAGTAAGGCGTGCTTCTCGGGGCTGGCTGGCTCCTGCAGTGCCGCAGCTGCTCCAGCAGAGGCCAGTACAGTCTCAGCTCAGAGACGCTTTCACAGATCCCGCTTCTCTCTGTCTGCATCTGCTCTCTGTCTCCATGCAACTGCTTACGGCTTTGTATTCTCTCCCGCCACATGCCTGCACCTCTAAAGCAAACCAAGTTCATGCTCAGATCTGGCAGCCGATATTGATCCTTGCGCTGAAAATAATATTTAGTGACGTTTTGTTCATGCGTCAAGATCGGTTTCTTGGGATTTAAGAATTGATTTTACTAGTCAATATATTTATAGCAGATAAAATTCTTGATACCAATTTCAGTACCAAAGCAAACATTGTGCAATCAAATAAACTGATTTATATATATATATATATTGTCAATCGATTAAAAAAAGAACATATTTTTTCTGTAATTAATTGCAATTAAAAAATCTGCGTTTTAAATATTTTTATATTGTAATCATTTCAGTTACTTTCCAAATTAACAGAAACAACTTAAAGACAGTATATTTTTAATATTTGTTGTAATGGCATGTTTTTATGAATGAAGGCCAGTATCACTGTCTCTATGAAACATTAATGATAGACATTCAACATTACAGTATCATTGAAATATCAATTTCAACATTTATTAGGCCTTAAACTTTTAATTTAAGTGAACTTAAAACAATCTTCACATAAACCAATTATAATAAATGTCATATTTACCTGTGGCCTTCATAACCAATATAGAGAAATTGAATAGTTATCAAACACTTTACACTCTTAACTGCATAAATTAAATATAGATTAATCCTTATTAAAGCTACAGTTTTCTGTTCCCTTTGTTCTTTAAACATTAATGACAGACTTCATTAGTGCTGCTGTCACTTTAAGATCTGCCGCTGCCGAACATGACACGCTGTCACGCGCATCTCATTTCCTCACAACTCTTTAAGTTCTTTTAACTCTTTCCCCGCCAAACATGGATTTTTCCAGATTTCCGTGTTTTCACTTATACGGTAGGGGGCGCTATTACGCATCTTCTGAATGAGTTCAGAATCTCCTGATCAAAACACAGGCAAAGAAGAAACAGAAACGAGCAATCTCATATGTAAGCAGATGCATATGAAAAATATCTAGTCTAATGTTACTGAATGAAATGTCGCCCCAGGACGAGCGATAGGACTGAAGCTTTGAGGTGTTGATGGACTCGATCTGTGTTTGATCATCGCTCTGAATCTGATCTGGATGGAGTCTTTGACAAAAATTTAATTTTCTCAGCTTTTTGCTCAAAATGTAGTTTTATGAAACTTACCTACATTTAAGTGTTGATAAAATAAGAATGCATGAAGCTAGAATAAAACAGAGGCTCTGTTCTTTCTTTTGATATATTGCATGCTCAGATATTAATACAACAAAATATTCTGGGGGCCATTACATTTTTGTGAAAATGATCAAAAACGCTGGCGCTGGCTGGCAAGTTGTTTTAAAAACGCTGGCGAAGAAAGAGTTAAAGGGTTAGTTCACCCAAAATTGTAAATTCTGTCATTAATTCCTCTCCCTCATGTCGTTCGACACCCGTAAGACCTTCGTTCATCTTCGGACACAAATGAAGATATTTTTGTTGAAATCCGACGGCTCAGAAAGGCCTCCATTGGCAGCAATGACATTTCCTCTCTCAAGACCCATAAAAGGTACTAAAGACGTCGTTAAAAGTCCATCTCACTACAGTGGTGCTACAATAATTTTATGAAGCGACGAGAATAGTTTTTGAGCGCAAAAAAAATCAAAATAACGACTTTATTCAACAAGTTCTTGCAGGCTCATGCGCGAGAATATGACAGAGTCGGCGTTCTTTAGCACCATTTTGAGCACTACGCCAAGACCTGAAGCACAGTCGATGTAGAATTCAACAGCTTAGATACGGCGCGTCTTCCTCTGCTTGTAAACAAAGTTCCTCGCTTCCGCCGGCTCTCCGTCATATTCTCGCGCATGCGTCGTGTGCTTCGTGAGTTCACGTCAGAGGCCTAGACGGAAGACAACAACTTGTTGAATAAAGTCATTATTTTGAAAAATTTTTTTTTTTTTTTTTTTTTTTTTTGTGCACTCAAAAACTATTCTCGTCGCTTCATAAAATTATTGTAGAACCAAAAAAAACACTTATCGTCCCCAAACTTTTGAACGATAGTGTATAGCTACAAATGATGTAAACAGTGATTTCATAGACAGCAGTTACAGGTACATTCAGAAATGCACATGTATACACACATGGCTGTTCTAGACCTTGTAAATGATCGTTTTGCGCTGTAGTGAGACCAGAAGTGTCCGAGTTCATGTACGTGAGAGCATATTTCACTGCCAGACTGCTCATGAACTTCCATTATTGGCAAATCATTTTCACCTCTGCCGTCGTGTGTGAGAGACACTTCTTGTTTCGTGTGTGTGTTTACATGGTCTTCCTGATCACCATTAGCACTGCTAACTGCTGTCCCGTCCACCTCCCCAGACCCTGTTTACACCTGTTGTCTCGGGTGATCCCATCACAAGTGTCCGGTTGAGAGCGTGTAGACGCCACTTGAGATCGGAGAACTCTTAGTAGCAGGTGTAAGCAGGTTCCCGGCTGTGCTACGGTCCAGACCGCCTCCGAGAGTGTGTGTGTGTGTTTGAGTGACTGTGTCCTATGGTTACCTTCAGGTTCCACAGAAAAGCCCTCCTCATCCCGAGACCGACAGCAGAGACGCCAGCAAGGTGGTGCAACGTCCTCGCTCAGCCAGCTTCACACCTAACATCACCTGAGCAAACGCACACCTAACACTGCACACACATCTCATCCCTTTTCCATTGCAGACATCCATGAAGATCATCCATCTGTCTGTCTAGCCATGCATTCATTCATCTTTCAGCTTCTCTTTCTCGTTATGTTGCGTGTTGATTTATATATGTGTGGTGTTGCAGTGTTTATGGACCTTAGTTGGAGCAGATGCCATGTTCAAGACGTACAGTGTGCTCAGTGAGATCTTGTTTTACAGAAAAATACCTAAACATCCTTGCAAAAGGACTTTAAATGAGAAACAATACTGTGTAATACAGTTTGTTTACACTTTGCAGAGAATATAACCTGACCTTGGACCCTCCTCACAGACTTAGAGATATTAACATCATAAATCTAGCTAGTTTCATTTTTGAGAAATTTAAAACGCTATACTTTGTGTTTCATTACCTTGGCATTACATGACAGTAAACGAGTTACCGCTGCTGTGAGAGTTTCTCTCTCTCGTCTGAACAACGTAATCAATCTCTTGATTAATTTTTCTTCTCATGTACAGTTATGAGCTGCGTTTCCATTACCCTTCAAATTGCGCAAATTGAATGGAAACATGTCAATTTTGCAAAAACTCCCTATATCGCAAACGCATGAGGTGGAATATTTTGCAAAACTGTAATGGAAACCGTTTTTACGCATTCACAAATCACTTGGTGTACATAAGTCACATGATCATTCTTTAAAGATGGCGCGGTATATTTGGACAGAATATGAGACAGAGTTCTTTTTTAAACTCATAAAAGACAAAAGGATTACGGGAATACTGAAACAAAGAAATGCCACAATTTATCAAGAACCTCCTCCCAGAAACACCTCATACGTGGCGACTCAAGTATAAAGGGCTTTCCTTGCCCTTAATGCTTGGATAACACGTCTACACCTCCTTCCATTTAACGTAATGGCTGCGATATACGCTAACCTACCAACATCCGTCGCCATGATTTTTGGAACAACTTATCACGAGAGGACAAATTGATGTTTTAGTCGCAAGTTTTGCTCAAATCTGTAATGTAAACCAGGCTATAGATACACAATCTTTTTCTATTGGAGCAAATTTTTACGCAAAAATTTGATTTGCTGTTCACTGAAGTGATGACTTCTGCTTCTGAGAACACCGCTCAGAAGTTTTTGTTATCATGGTTTTATTGTAAATAGTTTCGCTGATTCTCAAGCACACATCAGCTGAACACACTGTACATCTCTACGACACAGCCTTGCTTTTATTTGCATTGAAATGGTGTTGACTTTGACTAAGGTCTGCAGAAAGTTTGTTTCCTTTTTTTTTTTTTTCTGTGGTCATTGTTTATGTTTTTTGCTTTTTCTCTCCATCCCTCGTGTGTGTTTGTGTCGTTGTCTGGTGTAGAGCACAGAGGTCAAACCTGAAGTGAACGGCCAGCCAGAGGTCATAGAGGTTGTGGAAGAGACCGTTGTCATCGAGGAAGTCGTCAAAGCCAAGCCCAAAAGCCCTGCCCCTGAGGCCTCGGTTACAGTGGAGGCGGAGCTCAAGGAGGAGAGGAGTTTATCATCGGACAGCGAGAGCGAAGAAGAGGCGGAGTATCACGCTCAGCCGCCCAGTACGAGCGTCTCCGTTCAGCAAATCAAAGAAGAGCCTGAGGAGGAACAGGAGGTGGGGCTTATTCAACAAGCTCCGCCCTCTGTGGTAGAGTCACTGCCAATCACAGAAGCAGAACCCGCCCCTGCTGCAGAGGAAGAGACCGCGGCTATACAGCCTGAAGAGGAAGCATCGCTGACACCGGACGATGCTCCAAATGGACACGCCCTCGAAGGTGAAGCCCCGCCCCCTCTCAGAGCTGTTGCCGAGGAGGAAGAGGAGGAGCCTCACATCGTCAACGGCAGCGCCTCTCGCGTGGAAACGGAGCACCTGCCACAGGTTATTTGTTGTTCGGAGGTAATTGACATCCCGAGTGGAGAGACGGCCGCCTACACTTCCCCTGCTCTTCTCCTCATCTCCTCTTCCATTTCCCACTCCTCCTTCCTTCCTGGATGAAGCTGATCTGCGCACAGGCTGCTCCGTCTCTCTAGCACTTGTTTAAGGAAGCGATTGCAGTATAAATAAGTGTTTTGTCCACTTAAATATCAGTCATTCCATCCTCTCGCCTTTTAAGTTGTTTTTATATTCCATCCTACTGAACCACACACACACACACGTCACAGTGGGAGCGCTGCATGCGGGGGCTTATATTTTGTGCACTGCATGTTGTGTATCGTCACATGTTTCATGTAGCACACTTGACATCCTAATTATACTGAGATACTGCAACTTCAGTAGTGTTACTGAAATGATTTGATCACATTGATAGAAATAGAATCAGATTTGTGCTTTTGCATGCGTGTGCTGTCTTATCAACACTGCCAAAGATCACAGAAACCAAACCTGCACTCGTGTACGACACACATTCTGGCTTGTGATTTTTGAGTTTGCTTGCATGCATTATACCAAAGACGTCTAGTTTACAGTGGTGTCTTTAAACGGCATGCTGTGCTGTTAGCGTGTGTGTTAGCGTGTCGTGACATCACGGACGTGTGTCCATCACACTGACGGGCTCTGTCTCTCCGTAGCCTCCTGTTGTGAAGACTGAGATGGTTACGATTTCAGACACGTTCGCTGCTCAGAAGACGGAGATATCCACTAAGGAGGTCCCCATCGTTCACACGGAAACCAAGACCATCACGTACGAGGCCGCCCAGGTACGAGGGGTCATGTGACTTCACTGGGTGTTTCTCAAGGCGAGACGCCACCAGTGAATGTGGGACACATTCCAGTACATAAAACCAATTAAACCAATAGATATCGCCAGTTTATTAATCAAAGTACTTTAAAACCATTGTTTTGCTTTGCAAGTGATTTCATGCATGATTTTAAATACATCTTCACTAAAAAGAAAATGTTATGTACAGAAAATTAGCCAAATGCTATATAAAGCCCCACTAGAAACCTTCAGAATATAGATAGGAATAAAAGAGACCCTTAGATATGTATTGTGAATGATTTCTTTGACATGTTATGGAAGCAAAAAAATCTCAATATTGAGTGCCTGAAGTGAAGCTCACATATGCTCAGGTCACAGTACTGGATCATTACCGTGGTTTAGAAGACATATTTCAAACAAACCAACCCACATTTATTGTCATATTGAAACAATAAAAGTAGAGCTTTTGAAGGGATTTGAAGTTTGATACTGAGATCCTTGCCAAAAATCTTATCTAATCTTTATTTCTACACCGTCCAGGCATAACAGTATTGTGTTGGTCCCCCTTTTGCTGCCAAAACAGCCCTGATATATAGCCACTGTTGGCGCTTTCGGCGGTGGACAGGGGTCAGCATGGGCACCCTGACTGGTCTGCAGCCCCATACGCAACAAACTGCGATGCACTGTGTATTCTGACACCTTTCTATCAGAACCAGCATTAACTTCTTGAGCAATTTGAGCTCCAGTAGCTCGTCTGTTTGATCGGACCACACGGGCCAGCCTTCGCTCCCCACGTGCATCAATGAGCCTTGGCCGCCCATGACCCTGTCTCCGGTTCACCACTGTTCCTTCCTTGGAGCACTTTTGATAGATACTGACCACTGCAGACCGGGAACACCCCACAAGAGCTGCAGTTTTGGAGATGCTCTGACCCAGTCGTCTAGCCATCACAATTTGGTCCTTGTCAAACTCGCTCAAATCCTTACGCTTGCCCATTTTTCCTGCTTCTAACACATCAACTTTGAGGACAAAATGTTCACTTGCTGCCTAATATATCCCACCCACTAACAGGAGCCGTGATGAAGAGATCATCAGTGTTATTCACTTCACCTGTCATAATGTTATGCCTGATCGGTGTGTGTGTGTGTATATATAGTACGTTATCTGACAGAAATATATTGCCCCCTGAGGAAGCTTTGATGTCCGTATCTTGTAGTTTATCTCAGTGCTTCTTCAAAAGAGCAGCTTGACTGTCATTGAAATGCTTTGGAACTGTAGCCATAATGTTGGCGTAGCTTCAGCTTTGCCATTAATGCAAATCATGCGGCTGTTGAGTCCTGAATGTGTGTGTGGTTTGTTTGTTTGTTCTGTGTGTGATTGACAGTTGGATGGTAATGGAGACGGGGAGCCAGGCGTGCTCATGACAGCTCAAACCATCACCTCTGAATCGCTCTGCACCACCACCACCACACACATCACCAAGGTAACATACACACACACACTCACACACGAAGGTAACACACACACAAAGTACTTTTTCCATTCATTTCTCCCGTTGGGATTTTTAAAGAGTCATCAGCCATGAACCAAACCGACCAGCTACGAGGAAAATCACATTACAAACTTTGATTAGAAGCAAAAAAGCTTAAGGGAAAGAACTACAATCCCATGAAGCATTGCAAAGGACATAATCGAATTAAAAACGGCAGAGAAATATAAAACTACTCATGTACAAATGTTGATTTTATATATAGAAACAATATATTTTAAGTTTATTATGATGTATGCATATGTATATACACAAATTTCAGTATTTTAAGAGCGTAGAGAGATTGACTTAATTGCGTTACTCACAGTGCCTCATGGGAGTGGGCGGAGCTAAAGAGATATTTTGGCACCTTTTGCATGTTTTGATTGGTGGAATTTGCTGTATAGCATCGTAAAACGTACTCAAATATTCGGTTTTAATGAAAAAATCATTTTTTACAGTGACTTTAATTCACATTCCTGATCCTCTGAAACTACTACTTTTTTTATTTATTTATTTTATTTTTTTTTACTTTATCCAATTATGTTCCGTCCTCCATCTTTTCTTACTGAACATTGTGTTACATGTGTCACATGACGTCTGTGTCTCTTTATGATTGACAGACACTAAAGGGCGGGCTGTCAGAAACTCGCATTGAGAAGCGCATCGTCATCACGGGAGACTCTGACATTGATCACGATCAGGTGAGATACACTCTCTCACACACATGCACATGCACGCACTCACTCACACACACTCACAAACATGCACTCACACACACACTCACTCGCACACACTCACAAGCGTACGCGCTCTCTCTCTCTCTCACTCTCTCTCTCACACACTCTCTCACACACTCTCTCACACACTCTCTCACACACTCTCTCACACACACACACACACACTCTCATCTGTATTTCTTTTAAAGAACTAAAGAAAAAGAATGACAGGCCAAGTAGTGGCGGGCGATAAGACTAAAATCTTCATTTTATTTTTGCTACTAAAAAATAAGATCAAAGAAGTAATTCACAAATAATAGGACAAATACAATATAAGATACAAATTAAATAAACAGCAGTTTTTAATTTATTCAGCTAGAGTAGGTGTATTTAACAGCAGCACTCAAATAATAATTGAATAATCAAATGTAAAAAATAAAACATTGCATATCTTTCACTGTATGAGCTGAATGTAGATTAATCCTTATTAAAGCCAGTTATTCAGTGAGTGAGTTTCTCTGTGTTGAGCATTAATGTCAGGCGGCAGCAGAACTGATGCACGATACTATCATCTCTCTAAACGCAGATCGCAGAGGCGTTTTAATCATTCATGATCTAATGTCATATCACAGTCTGACCTAAAACACGTCTGACTCCTCAGTCTGTCTCTCACGGGGTTCATGTTCAGTCTGAGCAGCTGTTGTAAAGTCGAGCGTCACGCGTGATCCTCAGGTGCTCATTACAGCTGCGAGGTGTTTGTCCGTCTGACGCGTGACGCACACGCTTTCCTGATAGGTCGAGAACATGCACACAGGTTACCATAGCGATGAGACTGAGAGATGCCGGTCCAGCATTGCATGCGTGTTTCCCCGTCATCTGTGTGTATTCAGTTGGATTTTCATTCTTGTTTATTTTTTCAGTTAAATCTTTTGTTTGGTTTGTGTTTGTTTTGTTTGTGGGCGGGGTCAGGCGTTGGCCCAGGCTATAAAGGAGGCCAAAGAGCAGCACCCTGACATGTCCGTCACTCGCGTGGTCGTCCACAAAGAGACGGAGCTCGCCGAGGATGACGACTGAAGACAGGTAAGCACATGGCAACCCACCATGGCAACAAGCAGCGGCTCCGACCCGGCAGCTCCTCCTCCTCCTCCTGCACCCGGAGCCTCTCGTTTCTCCCCTTTTGTTTGTGCTTTTTCTTTTTCTTGTGTTCATCTCTCCTGCTGTGTTTGTCTTTCTGTTCTCTGTCCTGGATTTGCCAGCTGCTCACGCTCATGCAGAATCTCACGCAAATAAATATATTTATATTTATATGTGTGTGTAAAAAAGCTTCCAAGACTGGGAAAAGCTGATATCAGGCTGTTTGCATTAAACACATACCGAATAAATCCCTTCAGTGCTTGACATTAATACCCGTCATTTGCGTGTGTATTTCCGCTGTGGCGTGTAACAGTCACTCCCACGAGCCACTTTGACGGGTTGAATTTTATTGTAGTCTTCTCAAAAGGCATCTCTTATAATCGCGTTGTGCATTATAACCAATCACACGTGATTCTGTTGAGCTTATGAATGCTATGTCTAATAATCAGAGGCGTTCAGATTAGTCATCGCTGAAACAAGTTTTGTTCAGTTTTTTTTTTTTTCAGCAGCGAAAATGGTTTCAAACAAAGATCACAGCAGAACCACAGCACATCTGATGTGACTGGCATAAAGTTGGCTTGACGTTGGACGTTCGATATTCGTGAATTTAGGGACCGTCTCTAAAGTTACATACGACATTGGTATACACGTTTCTATAGCATTTGAAGAGAATAACTAAAGGTCATTTTTAAAACATTTTGAAAGGGGTTTTGACAATTCAGAGCCACCGGATGATGAATACGAAGAAATGCATACAAAAATTTCAGACCTTTACAGTCATAAAAGCAACTATAAAGTGTTCATCTAAGTGTCGGCTATTATGCACACCTTTTAGATTTTTGATATTTAATCAAATAAACTGTCAAATCACTTGAAAATATGGATATGCATACTGTAATGTATACACAAAATATGCTAGATTTAAGTGTCATAGCTGATAGAAAACTTATGAGAATATTGCTTGAGAATAAATTGTTAGTGTTGTTCAACTGTTAGTGTTTCTCTGTCTAGATTAAGGAGCTTTACACACAACCGTATCAGAGCTAAATAGGCCTATTTGATGACCGTTCATGTTATACATTTCATGTAGACTTAATTTGGGTGTGTACAGTGGTCATTTACATATAGACAACAACAAAATTGTGGCCAGTGAAAATGCTGAGTGCTAGTAACTTTGGAAAACCACTAGCCACAGTGGCCGGTGTGCAAAAAAGTTAATGTCAAGCCTTGAATCCCTCAATGCGCAACAAAACCTCAGGTGACTTTGCCTCAGCAGAGGCTGTGATTGGATAACTGGCCTAACCAGTGGACCAATGGCGTCGCAGCATCTCAAATGTTGGTTTGGTGGCTCTGAAACACCTGAGTCAAAGTCTATCAGAATGATTTGGTTTAATTCCTCCAGAAGCGTCTCACACGATTGAGTTCCCAAACACCAGCATCCCAACGCAAGAGAACATGACTGTGTGTGTGTGTGTGTGTGTGTGTGTGTGTGTGTGTGTGTGTGTGTGTGTGTGTGTGTGTGTGTGTGTGTGTGTTCCTCCAGAAGCGTCTCACACGATTGCGTTCCCAAACACCAGCATCCCAACACAAGAGAACACGACAGCGTTTATTGAGTTTCACCTGACGCTCTGAGACGACGCTCATTTATGATGGAGGGAAAAAGAGCCAGATTGAGCCACTTACAGTTTTATTACTGATATTTTGTGCCAATTTACCTGGAAGTGACGATTTTGTTCTCAACACGTGAGATGTAAACACGAACGTTTTATGCCATATTCCAATTTTTCAATTCACAGCTTTGAATGGAAACATAGCTAATGATTTTAGGCCATCTATATTTGTTGGGTTTTGGTGAAGCTGTCGTATCCGTCAGCAGTCCTTGTCCCGGGACCTCATTATTTACTAATGCAGCTCTGAGGGGAAGCGCTGTCTCGTCTCCAGGTGACCCTGAAGAGACACTGAACGCCTCTGAGCGGAGCACGTCTGACCGATGCAAGCGTTTCCTCAGCTGTCGTCTGGCAGCGCTGATATGCGTCCCTCTGCGTCTGTCGGCAGTGGGTGATTGGAAACATCACATTACATGTGTCTCACTCAGGATAACACATCCCATTCTCCAGCACAGCTGACTGTCCTCGATACCCGCTGATGAGCTCAGTCAGAACAGGCCTTTCATTGGAGCATGTGAGGGATGAAGAGACAGTCCTAGAGGCATTTCTAGAGCTTTTCCTTCACTAGATAGTAAAGCTGCGTTTCATCAGCTGAATGCTCAACACCCTGATCCAGCTTGACTGTACGTAGCTTCATCTGCAGTGGAGGATAAGCCTGTTAGCATCCGCCCAAACACTCAGAACAGCTAAACACTCCCGCCACTTTCCGAAACAACAGCTGAGTTTAAGTGCGTGATTGCACACTGTTCTGGTGCACTAGTCCAAGAAGATAGGAGTGGGGTAAGATGTCAATTTGACATTACAATAGTAATTTACAACAGTAATGTATTTCTGTCTTCATTTCTATAATTAGAGTTAAAACACCGCTAAAAATAATAAGAACTGCAAGCAGTTTCACAGGGCTGTAGCGCAAAGCAGGAAGAGCAAAAACAGCAGAAATTAAACGTACACGAACAGCTGGTTCAGAAGTAC
The DNA here is from genome assembly GCA_039654105.1 of Coreius guichenoti. Lineage (NCBI taxonomy): Eukaryota > Metazoa > Chordata > Actinopteri > Cypriniformes > Gobionidae > Coreius > Coreius guichenoti. The sequence continues at coordinate 973,444 of CM077185.1, forward strand.
AGATGAGAACGAACACAGAATGAACAAAACCACACTTATTTCTAATCCAAGAGGATAAAAGATTAGTACAACACTTACCTGGATAATGAAGGAATTGAAATGACACATTACACACAATTTTATAAGATTGTCCCACATGGGACTTGAACTCCCAGTCGCTGGGTCAGGTGCCGGTCACTCATCTCGTGTTCACACACCTGCTGAAGTTCAGTAGTTCATGTGAGAATGAACTCAAAATGAAGATTGTTTTTTATAGAAATGCACCACGTTATATGTAATAAATTCAGATTAGATCTTTCTCAGAAAGACTCAGAAGATCATCTGAGCTGATTTTGGACAAAATTGGGCAACATTTATAGGAGTAGCAGCAAAAAAACTGTTTTCCATTTGCTTCAATGTGGTGGACAGTCACATTGTTGGAAAATGACAAATGAGACCTCATCGGAATTGGCATAATCCAAGGAACATAATGACACAAAGAAAACAATTTTAACGAAAAATCTTTCTTTTTTTTGCAAAAAGCCTTATATTTCTGGAACACTAGGTGGCGCTGTGTTCAAACTTCTCAGGTATCTTCAGGACATGCTGTCGATGATTCCTACCAAATTTTGTGAAGATATGTCAAATTGTTTCAAAGATATTGCAATTTTTGACAATTCAAAATGGCGGCCCGATGGATCATCCGATCCTGGCAAAATTGGTATCCACAGATTCGGCATGACACAAGGAATCATTTTCTGAAAATCTGTTCAAAAGTTATTAGCAAAAATAGCCATTTTTCAGATCTCATGACCTGTAGGTGGCACTGTTCCAAAATTGGGCATGGACCCTCAGATCATGGGTCCTATGAAGAGTACCAATTTCCATTTCGATTGATCAAAGTTTGGCCGAGATTTTGGGTCCAGAACCAATTTTGGGTCGACCTCGTTAAGTACACGACATAACTTTTGAACAAAGATGAATAAAACAAAATCTGTTCTGTCATTTCTGTGCGGCTCAGACCAAAGATCACCTGAGACAATTTTCATAAGAATTGGACAAAATTTGAAGGAGCGATAAAATGGAATACTGTACTTTTCAAAATGGCCACTACAGTAATGGGCGGAGTCTGAATGTAAGATGTTGAGTGTGATCAGCATGATGAGAGGAATCAGGTGTACTAAGTTCATTTTTCTAGATCAAAGGGTTCAAAAGTTATAACCTTTAGAAAAGGGATTGAACTGGGGGATTGAACAAAAATGTTTGAACTGGTGGTGGCGCTATAGAGTTGGTCCTAGAGACTCCAAAGTTGGTCAGATTGCTATTTATTACCATCAGTACAAGTGTGCCAAATTTCATCATTTTCGTACTTGCGGTTCATAGGGATGCCATAGACTCCCATTGGGAGGTATAATAATAAAGTAAACGTACTATTACAGTAGGGGCTTGGCCCCTAGTTATTATTATTATCAGAGAACCATAAACTTGCGAATTAACTTCAAGTACTTAAAGTGATAAAATTAGTGCATAATTAGTGAACCACTGCAAACGGTCAAGTAAATGATGGCAGGTCAAATGAGTGGAAGCAGATTTATCCAGTGCCAGTGAAATGTTGAAAATTATTCACAATCTGATTATTTTCCTGGCTGCTTTATGAAAATGTAAATATTGTGCATAAGTGAGATTTAGCTCAGGATTGTGCATAAACCAGTTATTCTGTGTTTTAATTTAAATGTAATCTGTAATAGTGCCATGAACGTGTGTATGCTAGAGGAGGCATTAGTTCTCATTTCTGTTGCTTTACTCTCTCACTCTCCTCATGAGCGTCTGGATGTGTGTAATAACTCTGTTTGTCTTTGGCTCTTCCACAGAGCTGAAGTCCAGCACGTTCATCCAGAGCAGGACGTGTGGAGGAGAGGAGATCTGATCCTGTACAGAAACATCTGCATCTTCTATCATTCAGAACCACTTAGCTAACATTTGTAGCATTTTATTTTTTTAGTGTTTGTTTTATCTCTTTCCCTCGAAAGATCGTCTTGACCATTTATGAAGACTAGATTTCTGTTATTTTTATTGTTAATTAGTAATTCACATTCCTAGTCTGGATTTGGAGGAGAATCACGTTGTTGGGGAGTACTGTGTAATAATAATAATTATTAATAATACGAGGAGCGTGAGCATATGAAGGGGGTGGGGTGGTGATGGGGGCGGGGCTACAGATTGATTGGCTTTCGTGATGTGTTTTATAAGGGACCAGCACAGGACAGTGGCACTGTGTGATTTCTCATTGGTGGACGGCAGTGCCAATCATTCCTCTATGCAGTCAAACACACATTCCACCAAGGGGAGGAGGAACGCCTTCTACCTCTCTAAGCAACAACCTTAAAAACTCCAGAACACATCAAACCTAGGCAGCTCTCTGGGAAGTTTTGGATTTCCAGCCCTTTCCTGGCACCAATATTCAAATATATATTTGTAGAAACCTGTTGTATTTTTGTTTTTAAACCTGATGATTTCGAGGAAGTCGTCCTGTTTGCCCTTTTAAATCTTTTTAATCTCTTTGTGATGAAATGATCAAACGCGACCGAACTGCCAGCGCTGATGTCGAGCGATCTCTGTCATGGACCCTGTGTATAGCAGCACATCGTAGAATTGACTCTCTCGCTCTTTTTTGTTTTTTTTTTCTTTTCTTTTTTTTAAGCAGCTTTGGATGATCTGTCATGTTTTTATGCCCCACCCAACCCATTGTGTAACACTCTTCGAATTAAAGTTTGTTTATTCTCTAATAATCCTGCTCTGTCTAGTTGAACTTCTGTGATTGGTTGTGTGATGGTCCCACTGAAGTGCCTTAAAGGATTAGTTCACTTCAAAATGAAAATTTCCTGATAATTTCCTCACCCCCATCTCATCCAAGATGTTCATGTCTTTCTTTCTTCAGTCGAAAAGAAATTACGTTTAAGGAAAACATTCCAGGATTTTTCTCCACATAATGGACTTCAATGGCAACCAACGGTTGAAGGTCCAAATCAATGCAGTTTCAGAGGAAGGGCTTCAGAGGCTCTGCACAATCCCAGACGAGGAATAGGGTCTTATCTAGACAAACCATCGGCCATTTTCTAAAAAAATAAACATTTATAGACTTTTTAACCATGAATGCGCGACTTCGGTGTTGTTCTTCTTCACGGCGTATGACGCCATCACGTCGGAAAGGTCACGCGTGACGTAGGTGGAAGTACCGACCCAGTGTTAAAACAAACGTGCAAAGACTAAATCAAATGCCCTTTACAAAAATAAAGGTAAAACAACTTTAAAGTTGGAGGAGAACATGAGATGGAGTTTTTCACTGGGTCGGTACTTCCACCTACATCACGTGACATCATACGCCGTGAAGAACAACAACACCGAAGTCGCGCATTTTAGGTTAAAAAGTCTATAAATGTTTTTTTTTTTTTTTTTTTTTTTTTTTTTTTTTTTAGAAAATGTCCGATGGTTTGTCTAGATAAGACCCTATTCCTCGTCTGGGATCGTGCAGAGCCTCTGAAGCCCTTCCTCTGAAACTGCATTGATTTGGACCTTCAACCGTTGGTTCCCATTGAAGTCCATTATGTGGAGAAAAATCCTGGAATGTTTTCCTCAATAAAAGTAATTTCTTTTCGACTGAAGAAAGACATGAACATCTTGGATCAGATGGGGGTAAGTAAAATATCAGGAAATTTTCATTTTGTAGTGAACTAATCCTTTAAACACGCAGTATTATTCAATGTGTTAATGTAATTTCCCCTGAAACAGGAAGACAGGGCGGGGCCTATCGAGCAGCCCCTCCCCTTATTTATAACAGCCAGTAGTGTTTAGTTTATATCTCAGAGCCGTTGAGCTCAGTAAAGCCACAGTTTCCTCCTAATCTCTAATCGTTTCTCCTCCTGATCTCCTCCATATCGCTTAAAAATACAGCATTCAGTGCAGAATTCAAACGGTCCGATACGTTTTCTGCTCTGCGCCGACACTGTTAATATTGTGAGGTTTGGTCACGTCACTAAAGTGAGAGAGTGTCAGATGATTCTTTCCAGTTTGACGGGGACCGTAAAGAGCAATCAGAACGATTGTTGAATATAGGGGTGGGCAGTATGACCAAATTCTTCTTTCATGATGATATATATCACGATATAGTTATGTTAGTGTTATTTAATCTGTTAATTTATTTCTGTTGTTTAAGATAAATTTACAAACAACAGGACAAATACAATATAACAAAAATATGAATTAAATAGTTTTTTAGGTACAATAGGTTTATTTAACAGCTAGAATTAGTACAGAAATGTAAAAAATAAAATATTGCAGTCTTCACTGTGTGAATGAAATATAAATGTACTTAATATAATTCAGTCGAGAGCATAAGTTATTTTCTCTTTTGTTTGAGTCACATTAATGACAGGTTTATTAGGCTACTGTCACTTTAAGAGCAAACGCACGGATCCAATATACTGACACACATCCGGTTTACACCCAACCGTTTACTTTCACTTGAGACATAACCAGCTGTGTTTACATTAATACTCCACAAGATGGGCATTTTGATATAACTGTGTGTGTATTTGACCATTCAAGCGCAATTAGACGTGAAAGAGATCTGAATTCGGTAGCTTTCTGCATCGAGTTTTACCGCACTGAGTTCCTTTTCAGGATACTTTGCGCTTAACACTTTTTTTTTTTTTTTTTTTTTAACATCAAGCACGTCCCGCTCTTTATATTCTCATTCATGCATTTCATCACTCTGGAGTGTCAATAGTGTGATATATATAGCAAGATCTCTAACAATAGACATTTTATACATATATTGTCATACCATCCAGTCCTAGTTATATAAGAATGATAAAAATTAAAGTTGAATATCATCTGATCAATCTGAAGGATTGGTGAGATATCATTAACTTGTAGAGCCTCTTACTGCATTATCAACACAAGTGTAGTAAAAGTGGTTTTCCTAACAAAAGATAGACAAGAGGAACTACCAACTACTGAATGAACACCATGAGTGGATGAAGAAGGGCATGAGATTGAGGAACGCCAGTGATTGAGTTGGATGTGTTACTATGGCAGTTACACGTAAACTTATGGAAAGATAAACCGTTGTTTCTCTACACTAATGAAGTGAAGAACCTTATTCTGAACTCAATAATATACTGAATGATTATTTATTAGCTGGTATCAGACAACATCACAAACTGACAACACACACTAATACCAAGAGGTTTGGTAACGTGAGATTTCCGCTCTTTCTGGTCACGATGAATCCGGTGATGGCGACGGCTTCCTCCGGTTGTGCTGGGCTGTCGCAGTGAGACGAAGCTGCAGTCACAGACGGTTGTGGGAAATGAGCACGTGCTTGGTCGTTGTTGCTGTTTCCAAACAACCAAGACTAAAAAAGAAGCTTTAATCCTTCCTGAGGTGGAGTTTGCAAATTGGCGCCCTGCTGTGATTGGCTGTTGCCATCAGCGGGTACGCCCCTTCTACTGAGAGGGTCATTTGCATAGTTTAGAGTTGACAGAACTGTGTCTTTAAGGTTTTATGCATGATTCTCCTTCCTAGGCATTGAGCTGAACACTGTCCAAACATGCATTCATGGGCCCGTTTGTAGACCTTGTGTCTCAAACTGCTCTCTTCAGGTGTATCCCGTTCTGTTAGTGGATTTGGAGAGGTAGAACTGTCTGTCCTTCCTTTGTGGCTTCACCCAGTGTTTTCTGGTCGTCCTAATGATCCGTCACACTGGTGGATAAGAGTGAAGAAGAGCAGAGCCGTTCCTGGTCACTCCTGTTATCTGAAGGCGTCTGTCCACAGAAACTCCATCACTTTGAACACGTGTCGGATGGAAAGGTGTTCCCGTTGAGTTTGAGACTCTCAGACGGCAGCGTCTCTGTCTCTGATCACAGC